>JADRCD010208614.1:3279-49914 GCA_019843815.1 Montemys delectorum | reverse complement strand
CCTCTCCTCTCCTCTGCTCTCCTCTCCTCTGCTCTGCTCTCCTCTCCTCTGCTCTCCTCTGCTCTCCTCTGCTCTCCTCTGCTCTCCTCTGCTCTCCTCTCCTCTCCTCTCCTCTGCTCTCCTCTGCTCTCCTCTCCTCTCCTCTGCTCTCCTCTGCTCTCCTCCTCCTCCTTTTTTCCCTGACTTCTGGTGACAACCTCAGGGCAGAGAAACAGACAAGAGTTATAGCTCTGTGCAAAAAATAAAAAAATAAATAAATAAAAAGGAGCAAGCAAGCACTCAGGGTAGACTTACCTGGTGACAACCCACTATCTCATTTTGAGGGCCGTACTCACCCCTTTTACTGGCAGCACCCATGTGGACTGATTTCCTTATCTCTGAAGGCTTGTCCCACCACCTTAGTGCTGGCTGCCACACTGGGAGCCTGTCTCCTGGCATTCTGTAACTGGGAGATGCAATTGAATGAGATCCACCTCATTGAATTATTGTATTAATGAGAATTCTCAGTACTTTAATAAAATCAGTAGTTTAAACTCTCAGGCAAGGAGGTGAAGACTCAGGAATGGGTTTGTGCAGTTTTTTCCTCTTTGTTCCCATATGTTCTGATGTGAAGTTTACGACATTAGGTCACTTGTGTATTTGGTTGCTATTGTGCAGTTTCTACTTCCCTTTATTCTTTAGGTATCAGGAGCTAAGAATTTATCCAGGGTCACCTTCATTCTCACATCTCACCATGATTCCAAGGAAGTTTATAATAAACCTACATAGTTCTATTTACTTTGGCTTGAATAGTTTCATTTTAAGAAGGTTAAAGATGAGAATAAAAAATCAGTTCATACCATAGTTGTGAAGTTATAGACCTGTAATGTAAGTTATTAAAAATCATTTTGACATAGAACTATTAACATGTCCGCTTAAAAATGTCCTGGGATGAATGCTTTGACAAAACAGCAAATTCTGACAAATACACTGATGTTGTTGTTGTTTTCTAGAATATTCAGATTTGTCTATCTGGGGATAAAATAGAGTCCATTAGAACCTCCATTTCAAGCAAGCTTGTATTCTCCACCAGACAGTGTCAAGTGTAGGTGGCTCTTGGGAAGCCATTGCTCCTAGAAGGAGCAACAGCCTCGAGGCTACACAAGACAGTCAAACACAGCAGAGAAAGATGTACGCAGCTCCCTGGAGGGGACAGGCCAGTGTCTCAGACTGTGGCACTGTTCCTTGCATGACTAACTGTTAACACACTTAAAGAGAGAGTGGCATAGCTAGAGGATAGGGCAGGACTGGCTGCGGGGGGGGGGGGGGGCAAGCTCCAACTGTGGGAGAAGAAGAATTCACTCTCAGACTTCCAAGTGCATGAGTGTCCCCATTGTGACTCGTACGTTCAGAGTGTTGACTGATGCCCTTTCCAGTCACATGTCCCTGAAGCAGCCTTCTGTTTTCAGCAAAGGTCTCCCTGTGTAGACAGAAACTGCAGAAAACACACAGTTTTAAAGTGCTTATGAGTCTTTCACGGTGATTTCTCATGGTAATGAGAGGCTCAGATTACCATTTGGTTTTTCCCTGAACACCGTAAGAAAAGAAGGTTGTTATACCAACCTGAATAATTCCAGTCTGTGTGACAATTCTATTTCTCACTTTAAATTAACATATTGCCACCCCGATGCTCGCTCAGGTCCTCTGGACATTTTAGTCAGTGGGACTCAGTGCTTTCTCATCTGATTGCCCCTGGACACTGACAAGCGTAAGCCTTCCTGAAAAACTCTCGACTCTATTTCCATCTCACATTCTCTGTTTATTTCTACATCAAACACAGTTAGTGTTTGGTTAATTTATCTGTGTTAAAATGTGCTAAGACCAGATAAAATTCGAGACACCTGAGAGAATCGGTGATAAGCTGCTTTGGGATCTTATTTTTGCCTCCACTTCAAAGTTTTCAAACAGGAAGAGTAGCTTGGGGAAACTGAGGCAGCTTCTTTTAATAGTTTTGTGGAGATCATTTAAATTTTAAGACCAATGTGTCCTCGTTTGAGGTAGAATGCCCTTTATACTATGTTGTCTGCCTGGTATGAGGATACAGGGAACATGAGGAGAGGCAGAGGTAAGGGTTGGGCAAAGCCTGGAAGCCCAAGAGAAGAGCCAGGGGTTCCAGAGCTCTGTCTCTGACGTCACAACAGCTCTCCCCTGCTGTGGTCTATTTACCTCTTGCTTACCTATTCTGAAAAGCCAGGAACAGTAAAGAACAATATCTGAGCCATCTCAGATCCCGAGAATTTGTTGCTGTTGTTGTTTTTAACAGAAGCTGGATGTCTATTATAAAGACCACTCCATCCTAGAAAGAGAACCCCAATTGTGAAATTATGGAGGGACCTTTGTTAGCTAACAAGACCAGGACTGATAGTTTAATCAAAAAGTTGGATGAAGCATGAAATTTGTTTAAGAACTAGCCATAAAAACAACCCCAATGCATGTGTACCTGTAACATTTTTGCATTAAATTAAGATGTCTAAACATGCTCATTTGCATAGAATTGATAGGACTCCCAGCTTCTGTTTTGAGAGCCAGCCTACCAGGCACAGCCTCACCATACCTTCCCTGTGCAAATGACACAGTGTGCTGTCTAACATGGAGCTGGTTAACAGAGAAGAAAAAATAAAAACAAAACCAAACTAAAAGTGACTGATAGAACTAGGAACAGAATCCACCTAGCATATTACCACACTTCCAGAGAGAGTCCTCACAGCCAGCTTTACAAGCACATACTCTTGTCCTGGTAGAAGCAACATTCACTCTCATGTTTAAGTATTCAGACAATATTAAAGAAAATGCATTTGTTACGGCAGCAAGCCAACAGTGCTGTAAGAAACGTTCTCTAGAAGTAGGATACTCTGACACTGACAGCCATAAAGCGACCCACGGTGAGCCCTAGGACCCGCCGTCAGCAAGGGGGGCAGATTGAGAATGCACCTGCATGCTGGGTGGAGGTCAGAGAGAACTCTTCTGTGCAGGCCTTGGAGGTCACCTTGTCCAAACTCAGCTCATTCCAGAGTTAAGACAGTTGAACTCCAGAGAGGTCAGGGTGACCTGCAGCAGGTCACAGAGAGAGCTCTTAAATGTGTCTATTTCCCAACCCTTGTACTCAGTGGTGATTGCTTCCCAATAGGATTATCAAATTTCCCTCCTATATTTTGTTTGTATCTAAATAGATTGTTTGTATCAATAGGTGGGTGTGTGTGTCTGTATGTGTGTGTACTTGCACACATGTATGTTAAGATTTGTGATTAAGGTAGCTGTGATTTTTATAATATTTAATAACAAAGGCAAATTAGTTGGATTGTTACTTTTTCAAAGGAGTAGAAGAAGGTGTTCCCTGCATTCTCTACCAGCGTGTCCTTGTGCTGGTCAGACATGGAGACCCTCTCCCTCCTCCAGCTTACATGCCTAACCTCTCTCTGTGTTTTGGAATCCATAACATATTATCAGTGCCTCCTGAATTCGATATTTACCTAACACTTTCCCCGTATGTCTTATCTTGCCTTTATTTATATCCACTGTTTGTTTCTTTGTTTCTGTCTAGATTTAGACTTCTTCTTGGGGAATGTATTTGATGTTTGCTATAGTGTAGTTGTGCTGGTGACAAGCTAAGGATATCTGTGGATAAAGTAAAAAAAAAAAAAAAAAACAACTTTATTTTTGAAAACTAAAGAATTTCAGATCCATGTGTGTGTATGTGTGTATGTATGTATGTGTGTGTGTATGTGTGTGTATGTATGTATTATGTGTATGTATGTGTGTGTATGTATGTGTGTGTGTATGTGTGTGTGTGTATGTATGTGTGTGTGTATGTGTGTGTATGTATGTATGTGTGTGTATGTATGTGTGTGTGTATGTATGTATGTGTGTGTATATGTATGTGCGTGTATGTATGTGTATGTATGTATGTATGTGTATGTATATGTGTGTATGTGTATGTATATGTATGGATGTGTGTGTATGTGCACACATGAATGTGGAGATGAGTGTTTGACATCAAGTTTTTTTCCTCAATTGCTCTCCACCTTATTTTTTGAAACAGAATCTCTCTGAACCTGGGTCTGACTAGCCCGTCTGGCTGGCACGCTTCAAGGATTCTCCTGTCTCTGCTTTTCCAGTGCTATGATTAGAGGAACACACCACCACACCCAACTTTTTATGTGGGTGCTGGGCTTTAGGCCTAGGTCTGCAGGCTTACGGTACTGACTGGACCAGGCTTATGGTACTGACTGGACCATATCCTTAGCCCTACTCAGAGATCAGCCTGCTCTGCCTCCCAAGTGCTGGGACTAAAGGCAAGTGCCACTAAAAGTTCTTAGTCAATTGATTGGGATTCTAAAAAAAAAAAAAAAAAAAAAAATTGTGAGGAATTTCCAGTAGTTTTGCCTATTCAAGGAGTCCTCGGTGTAGTCGAGCATCCCTGAAGCATTTAGTTTCCTGGCCTCTCGCTCGCTCCTAGTGTTATCCATCACAGCCTACACCGGCTACATTTCCCCCTTATTCTTGCCTTAGCTTCTATCTTAGTCAGGGTTTCTATTTCTGCACAAACATCATGACCAAGAAGCAAGTTGAGGAGGAAAGGGTTTATTCAGCTTACTTCCACATGGCTATTGATCACCAGAGGAAGTCAGGACTGGAACTCAAGCAGGTCAGGAAGCAGGAGCTGATGCAGAGGCCATGGAGAGATGTTCCTTGCTGGCTTGCTCTTCCTGGCTTGCTCAGCCTGCTCTCTTATAGAACTCAAGACTTCCAGCCCAGAGATGGCACCACCCACAAGGGGCCCTACCCCCTTGGTCACTAATTGAGAAAATGCCCCACAGCTGGATCTCATGGAGGCACTTCCCCAACTGAAACTCCCTTCTCTATGATAACTGCAGCCGGTGTCAAGTTGACACACAAAACTAGCCAGTACAGCTTCCTTTATTAGGACCAAGCACACGTTCATCTTTGATGCAAGGGTGTTTTACTGTTCTTATGTTGTTCATTTGCCCATGAGCTCCAGGAATTTGCCTGTCTCTGCTTCTTCAGCATCAAGATTATGAGCATAAACCACCACCCTTAACTTTTAAAAAGTCTGGGCCTTGTGACTAGCACTGAGGTCTAAGCATTGTGTCCACTGAGTCACCTCCCTAAGTCTTGACTGACAAGTGTTGTGACAATGAGGTTGGTGATAGTGGCTTACCTGGTACATCAGTTACTTCTCTGCTGCTGTGATAAACACCCTGAGCAAGACAACATACACAAGAGTTTATTTAGGCCTATGGTTCCAGAGGCTAGACATCCATGATGGTAGTAGGTGACAGGCATGGTGTCGGGAGCAGGACACAGAAAGCTCACGTGGGAGCACAAAATGGAGAAAGTGAACTGTAAGTCGGGCTTAGGCTACCAAAGCCTGTCCCCAGTGACACATTCTCCAGCAATGCTGTACGTCCTCAAACAGTGCCACCAACTGACGACTAAGTGCTTGCTCAAATGCCCAAGACGACGGGGGATGCTTCTCACTCAAACCGTCATACTGGGCATTGATTACATCAGAGTTAGTCTCAGCTTTCCTAGATCCAGGACCAATCTCATCCTTCCTTCAGGAAGTTTCCCTCATGTACTTCATTATTTTCTCTTTCTTGAAAGGAGTTTCTTTAAGTACAAACCAACCATCTGACCCCAGACTATCACAAAGGAGCCACAAAGTATTAACAGAGAAGTCTTCCCACAAAATTCCTCTAGCAAAACAGAGAGGTCTGAGAGTCCCAGATGCTCACACTGTACTGTGGGCGTCTGGCCATAAGGCACACAGAGCATCTCCCGTGACTGAACTGCTGCATCCAGAGGCCAGGCTGTGGCTCAATAGATATGATGTACATCGATACAAGGTGCCCAGAGATTTTACAGGGACAAGACTTTGCCACAAGCCTAGTCACGTAGACCTATTGAATGCAATGACAAGGACACTGTGGTTTCTTAGAGACCATACTACTCAGTGCCCCAAAGAAAGTCCCTCAAGATTGGGGCCTTTTTCCTCATTCCATTTATCACCACGTTTTGGGTTCTGTGACTACACCATTCGACATGCATTTCTCAGTGTGGGGAATGTTGATTGATCTTGCCTTCTTAGAGCTTTTTCTTAGTGTCTACTCTCTTCCTCTCAGCTCCTTTCATTTTTGGCTTCTGCTTTGGGCTCTTATTCCTCAGATCACATTATTTTGATATTCTGTAACACTTCCTTCTTGACCCTCTTAAAAATTTTATAGCTTCCAAACGTGTGTATGTGTGTGTATGTGTGTCTGTTTGCATGTATATGTGTATATTCGTGTGTATGTGTGTGACTGTGTGCATGTGTGTATATGTGTGTGACTATGTGCATGTGTGTGTATGTGTGTTTGTATGTATGTATATGTGTGTGTGTCTGTGTGATTATTCAGACTCTTCACTTCTCCTGCCTCAGTGATGACTTCTCTGACACTAATTTTAAGCCTGATTTCTCTCCAGACATCTAGAACAGTTTTTCTAGCTATCTTGGTATCCCATAATCACCTAAAATACACTCCCTAGAAGACTGGTTCTTGAATTTACATTCATTCTCTTTCTCTTCCTGTATTTTACCTGGCTTTCTTGGGGATTGTTACATACTTGAACCAGAAATGAGAGTTATCCTTAACTCTGCTCTTTCATCTCTTTCCATGTCCAACCTATCACTGAGAACTATTTCTTAATGCTCTCAACTCTTTCTCCAGCCATCCCCAATATGGTGTTTGTTTTGGCCTGAGGCTGGCCTCAGGATCACTACATAATCCAGGCTGGCATGACTCTAGCAATCCTTGTCCCTCAGCATTCCCAATGCTGGAATTAGAGATGTTAAGATGAATCACACTCAGAAAACCACCCTTCCCTGTGGGATATGGCTCTGGATTCTAGTCTCTTAGTGCAACCTTTCCCATATCAAATCTAGCTTTCTAATTAAAATTCTCTCAGATTACTGTCATCTGTACGATACCATCTCTCTTAGTTGCTGTTCTATTGCTATGAAGAGACACCAGGATCATGGCAACTTTTTTTTTTTTTTAAATACTTGATTGGGGTCTTGCTTATGGCTTCAGAGAGTTAGTCCATTATCAATCATCATGGCAGGCAAACATGGTGCTGTGTGCTCATATCCTAATCTATAGGCAGTCAGGTAGAGAAAGAGAGATATTGGGCCTGGCATGGGCGTTAGAAATCTCAAAGACTCACCTCCTCCAACAAGACCACACCTCCTAATCCTTCCCAAACCGTTCCACTAACTGGGGATCAAGTATTCAAATATATGAGCTTATGAGGGGCCATTCTCCTTTAGACCACAACAGCATTCATATCCCTCAGCTAACATTTAGCGTGGCTCCTTCCCAGGAGCTGCTTGTCTTCATGGATCCTTTGCATGACAAAAAAGATGTCCCCTCTTTAGGCATTTGCCAGCCAGAGACTCTAGCTCTGGTGAGAAGGTTAGGACTTTACATTGGACCATGGTGCTTCTACTGGGACAGTCAGCCCCATCCCAGGGAATAGACCTTGGCTATGAAAGCATAGGCTGGGTGACATGAATTTGCCAGCTGGCTACTCCACAGATTCTGAGATGGTGGCATCACTCCAGTCTGCTGAGTGACTTGCAAGCTCTCCCCTGACTCTATGACGTTCTTTCCAGGGATTGTGTGTCTTCTAGTGTCCACAATTAACTTTCTCTCTCTCTCTCTCTCTCTTTAAAGAGTTATTTATTTTAATGTATATGTGAGTATACTGACACACCAGAAGAGGACAACTGATCCAACCACAGATGGTTGTGAACCACCATGTGGTTGCTGGGAACCGAACTCATGACCTCTGGAAGAGCAGTGAGCACTTCTTAACCCCTGAGCCATCTCTCCAGCCCCACAATTAACTCTTTATCCATGAACCCATACTTGATGTCACTCATTCCTTTGGGAAGGCTTCTTTTACTCCTAGCACGAATCCTTCACTGTCCCTGTAATCTTGACACAAAGGGTGCACGTTTGTCATGTCATATGACATACTTGAATGATCAACTTTCACTTTTTCATTTTAAAAATTTTTGAGGCAGGGTCTCAGATTGCCTAAGCTGGCCTTGAACTTGCTTTGTAGCTGAGGATAATCATGAGCTCCTGATCCTCATGACTCCACCTTTCAAGTGCTAGAATTACAGGTATAGAATTACAGGTATATTAGCCTCAGTGACTGGCTAATTTTTACATCTTTGTCTCCCTTTCTACTCTATGGATGTAAGGACGGAGGGTGAAAATACTTTATTCAACTTTATATTCCTGGTCTGGCATAGATAGATCATCAGTAAATTATTTGTGGGCTATAGTTACAAATCAACAAAAGTCTGGGTTTAGACAGAATTGCAGCACTTTTCTTTATTATCTAAAAATATTTTAAACATAATAGTTTTATTTAGGGATGCAAAATCATTGAGAAAATACCCCGGGAAGGGATCAGCATTTCCTATTTACAGGTAAGAATAGGAAGCAAGGATGCTGGCAGCAGGCAGGAAGTCTTGGTCTTTCAAGAAGCATATTAAGGCCTTAAGGCAGAATTTAAAGGGTGGCAGCTTGTAGGAGGCGGCTCTGATGTGAGCGGGGCAGATGAGCGGAGAACAAACTTGAATTAAGCCTTGGAGCAGATAGGGGAGCGTCTTTTAAAACCCACACTTGCAATTGACTGGCCGTTTGACCTCTGGGCAAGTCATTAACCTCTGGGTCTTAGTTTCCACATCTGTAAAGTGGAGATAATAATGTTTCCCTACTTCAAAGAATTATAGATTAATCAATGTCTGAAAATGTCTCTAACTTGGGCAACTCTATGTAAATATCCAGGACAGCACAGAGGGAAGTCAGGTGGAAATTGCAGGGAAACAAAGCAGAGCCCCCTTTTAATTCATTCAGAATGCTCCAAATGGAAAATAATTGCAAGAGTCTTCATCCTAGAAAGTGCCATGAAGCTCCGGAGAGCAGTTTCATTTGTACTTTGGGGAAATATCTTTTAGATGCTTATAGCTTCTTGTTTTCCATGCCTTCAAAGCAGAAGTGTGTGTTGGGGCCTATGGATTTAGGCAGCAGGGACCAAGGCCTCTTGGATTAGTCCTGGAGCATGATGTGGCCAGTGTGTGTAGCCAGTGACTGCTGTTAATGTATGACACATCTCCTCTCTCATTTCTTCCTCTTTTCTCCCCACTGCTCAGCCTCCCTCCATTAGAGGAGAGTTCTAGGCATCAAGGGAACAGGCAGGAACTTACACAAGTCTAGCAGGGCTCTTGGCTCTTCCCTGAAGGATTAAGGATTGGAGAAGGAGGAAACCTGGTTTATGTGCACTTTAGATAGTTCCATGGGATCCAAAATAAACAGTTATCTACTCTAACTTATATAAAGGGGTATATTTCTTGAAAGGACCAATCATCAGCTGGATTTTAGAGCCTCATTCTGATGAGTGGGTGATGGGTAGAGATGACTGTGAGGGTTGGGGTACTCAAGATGTGAAACACCCTCCCGCCCCCAACCCATCCCTAGAGAATAAAGTGACAGAGAATCCTGAGGAACTCTTATGATGCAGAAAGGAAGCAAAAGGGCAAGTGAGCAGAGGGGAATTAGGAGGTCAGTAGGGAGAGTACCACTCTGGAGATGGAGACTTTGTGAATTAGGAAGGATGGAGTAGTGGGCAGAGACTTCGTGTGTTTCTCACTGAGAATGGTGCTTTGAAGTGGAAGTGTAGCATATTTAGTGGGCCTCTGTTTTAGTTACTCCTGCTCTCCCTTGTTCCCCGATGCTCCCCCCACTCCCATATGTGCGTGTGTCTTTTCTTTCTCTCTATGCTACTGTTGCTATGAATTTCATCCTTTTTTTTTTTTTAAAGAATTTATTTATTTTATGTATGTGAGTACACTGTAGCTGTACAGATGGTTGTAAGCCTTCATGTGGTTGTTGGGAATTGAATTTTTAGGACTGCTGCTCACGCTGGTCAACTCCACTCCCAGCTTGGTCCGGCCCAAAGATTTATTTATTATATGTAAGTAGGTGACTTCAGATGCACCAGAAGAGGGCATTAGATCTCATTATGGGTAGTTGTGAGCCACTATGTGGTTGCTAGGATTTGAACTCAAGACCTTTGGAAGAGCAATCAGTGCTCTTACCCAATGAGCCATCTTGTCAGCCCTATGAAATTCATCTTAAATGAGAAAGTTTATTTGGCTCCAAGTTCCAGGGTAGATTCCTCCATGTCACAGCGAGTGGCAGCAGGAGGAGCCCTAGGAGTTGCTCATTGCATCTACAGTGCAGCAGCAGAGAGTAGATGCTTCCCAGTGCCCATCTCACTGTCTTCAGTTTATATGGGCCAGGATCTCCTGTCATGGGAGAGCACAGTCAAGATTGGTCTTTCCACATGTGTTGATTAGTTTTATGTCAACTTGACACAAACTAGAGTCATCTGAAAGAAGGGAACCTCAACTGAGAAAATGCCTCCGTAAGATCCAGCTGTAGGGCATTTTTAAATCAGGGGTAGATAGAGGCAGACCCAGTCCATTGTGGGTGGTGTCATCCTTAGGCTGGTGGTTCTAGACTCTGTAAGAAAGCAGGCTAAGCAAGCCAGTAAGCAGTGCTCTTCCCAGCAACCACATGGTGGCTCACAACCACCCATAGTGAGATCTGACGCCCTCTTCTGGTGCATCTGAAGTCAGCTTCCTGTCCTGCTTGAGTTCCTGTCCTGACTCCTTCAATGATGGACTGCAATGTGGAGGTGTAAGCCAAATAAACTCTTTCCTCCCCAACTTGCTTTAGTCTATTGCCCCAGCAATAGAAACCCTAACCAAGACACCACGTCAATGAATACAATGAATATAATCCCTCACAGGGAGGGTGCGTTAAGGCGGTCCAGACACATTCAAGAAACTCAATGATTTTAAAACAAAGGCAACAGAATAGGGAAGAATGCTTCAGGTGACAGAGCTGCTTACAGAGTGGCGTACTATAGAGGCTCATGAACCTGGACTTAACTCCTTACTGTGAACCATATCTTGCTAGGTTTCTGTGCTCACTACTGCCACAGCAGCCCACCCCTCTCCTAGTCACATTTCAATACCAGGGAGGAGATAATCAGATCTTAACTCGGGAGTTCCTATGGGACTGTATTGTCTTGACTGCTTGGTTAGTACCTTGGTGTGAGGAATCTATACCCCTCCTCCCCCCAGACAGAGTGTTACTATGTAGCCCACAGTGGGCTTGAACTCACGATCCTCGATCCTCTTGCCTCAGCCTACTGAGTGCTGGGATTAGAGGTGTACCACGTTACACCTGGCTTTGCTGTGAATTATCTGTTGCTCCTTGCAATGTACCTTGCTTCACAGTCAGACCTTGTTAGTTAGGAAGTAGAGGCTAGGAGAAAGCTCTTTTGCCCAGGAGTTGATGGTAAACACAGTTTATAACTGATTCAGCCTGGGTGTGTAACCTTGTATCTCAGCAGGAGAGTTTCTCCAGTGCCTTTGTTACTCACCTCTTTCCTTTTTGAATTGTGAAAAGAACTGTTACCCAAAGACAGCCCCATGACCTTAGGGGATGTGAGCTACTCAGTAGCTTGACTAACAATGCCTTTGTACTGCTGTGTGCTTGCAATCATTAGCCTTTTGATACCATTGTAGAACCCGACCAGACCGGAGTCTTGTCAGCTCTATTGATGATTTGGATGGACATAGATATTTGTATCTTTCCCAGTCTTTCCCAGTGTCTGGATTTACTTCCAATTGTTTCTTCTATGTTCAGAATCAGGACCGAGTTTTTTTTTTTTTTTTTTTTATCTGACTGCAAGCAATGCATTATATATTGGTACATCAATGTATCCTTATTTTCCTGGCTTGCTGAGACCAACTCCTTTTGTTTTATTACTATTGCCTGAAATAGAACAAACCTTCTGTCTGTTTTTTTATCTTCTGAATAAAATCTTTTCAGATAGCTTCTTGGGGGGGGGGGGAGGTTGGAATAATTAATTACCCTCCCCCCATCTTTCTCAATACATTTAATTTGAACTTTCTTAATGAAAACTCATTTCTCATAAATGCTGGGCTGGCCCGTTTTGTGTGCGTCTGCTCTGTCCCCCTTTGAGTGATGTGTAAATAAGAGGCAATCTGGTGATGAGTTTTGCTTGTGTCATGTGGAAGGGTGGAGAGGGAGGAGGGTTTGATGAATAGAGGCAACCAGAAAATGTACTTGATAATAACATGGCCATGATTGATGTTGCAATTCCTGAAAAATTATCATTGTGATATAATTATTTGTTTATGAACTGTGCCCTGAGACTCCCAAGTTTTAGATTATTCATGGCACAGATAAAACTCCAAAGTCAATAATTCATCAAGGGCATAATGGCTTTGCTTCAGGGAGGTGGGGGGGGGGTCACAGGGATATTACATCCTGTTTCTGACACTTCCACTATAAATCTGAGCACCTTCCAGCACAGGGAGTGTCACCTCCTTACCTTCTGTTTCCTTTGTTCCCTTAGTTTTAATAGTTCATTCATATTATTCCTAAAACCCAAAATTTTGTTTTACTTTCTTTTAGAAAAATACTTCCAACATAGCCACCCCTTTTGTAATATTTTATGGCTCCGAATAGGACAAGACAGAGGGAACAAGCGACTGCATGTCCCCAGAAAAGTATATGACAAACGCTGAAAAACCAGGGACTAAAAAGTCTAGTACTAAGGGGAAAACAGTTGGTGAATCTATTTTGGGCTATTCTCTTTGACTTTGACCTGTAAAAGGATGAAGGAGCCTCCCAAGTATTCAGGAAATTGAAGGGTTAGAGGTCCTCATTGGATTTTAAACTCAAGTGGATTTTATACACATGTGGCAGGAGCACTGGCGTTTCCACCTGGGATGCTGGGTCCATGACGGGGCTGATACGGTACTTTAATTCTTCCTAGTTCTTCCCCAAGGTTGGTTTTCTCATGCCTCAGTTTCCTTACAAGAAAACTGTAACCCCACTGGAAGTGTCTGTTATGGGTGTGCTATGTGCCTGTTACCCAGACTTCAACATATATTTGAGTTAGGTCTCTGTTTTCCATCAGTTATGTGAGGCGTGTGTATGTCAAGCACAATGGAAGTGGAAAGTGTTTCCAGAGGGACAGGTCCTGTTCCCCTCCTATTCTTAATAAGCCACTTCCTTTCAATTAATTTTCACCATAGCACAGACCAACCTTGGGCAAGGGCAGTACTGGTAGAGGAGGGTAAAAAGACCCAGGTGTTCTATCGGAATAGAGGTTTTGAGTTAAGATGATGATAACTTGATATGACAGCTAACAAATGAATGTTAATGACAAGTGCCTTAATTAAGAGCTAGGGTCCCAAATAAAACGATGGAACAGGACATCGATACCATGCAGGCCCTACTCACATCTGCAGCTGACTGATCTGTGTCCAAGGACACATCTGATTACAGACTCTCATGACTTGCCCCCCCTCCCCGCCCCACCCCGCCCCACCCCGCCCCGCCCCGCCCCACCCCACACAGTTGAAGTCAGCCAGCACACTGCACGTAGTCTTCTTTCCATATATTTTTGTTTGTGTGTATGTAATTGGGTGTTGTAGTTGTAATGAGTACAGATGATGTCATGATGGACTCAAACAGGTCCTTAATCTAAGAGATTGGTATCTGAAGAGAGCCAAGGGATCCCTGAGTGAATAGAGCTCTGAATGAAGGTGTGCTGTGGACTTGGTATAGCTGTATCAAGGACCCCATAGCCTCCGGCTCAGAGGGTTGGCAAATCTTTCCTTGTGGCGTTGTTAGTGTGTGCAGAAAATGTGCACCGTAGCTTTTTCTTCTCAGATATTTATAGGCTGAAGACTGCTCCCCTATAGGTACTGATCCCACTTAGATGATCTAAGCTTGTCTCCTTGATGCAGCTGCACACCATAAACCCCACCTCTTTGCTTATCTGCAATCACCCCACTTCTTTCTCCAGCTGTGTTCAACAACCCCACCTCTCTACCCAACTCTGTAAAAATAAAGAGGCTGTGCTTCTGAAGAGCCGTGGCTTCTCTAGCCGGGAGCCCAGATCATCCCATCCACCTTTTCTGCATGTCCATGTGTCTGTCTGTCTTTGCTCCTTTGCTGCCCCCAGTCAAGTCTGTCTGTGGGCTTTACTGAATGTGGCAGTTGTCCTTAGCAAGAGATACCTATGTGAATTCTATGTGAAGACATGGGGACACAAGGGAGATGGAGATTGGAGTGCTATGTGCATCCTCCAAGGACTGAAGGATTGTTAGGTATAGTCAGAAGAAGAACGAAGCATGGAGCCCAGTCTTAGAGTCCTCTTTGGTTGCTATCATGGTTTCAGACTTCTAGTCCTTAAGAGCTGTGAAAGCCACCGGCTTGTGGTAATCAAGTGGCTGTAGGAAATCTATACAGGGAGTTGATGAATTCTCATATACTCAGATGCCAGTGACTAGAGCATGAAAGAATTCAACCAACAATGCTATGGAGGGTGGGTGGGTGGGGGACTGGTCTTCAGCCTACAGCTTTATGGAAGTTTTGACATCCATCTTCACATCTTTGAAAGCCATGCAGATTGGAGGAGAGTTTAGATTTAGTCAGTTTGACAGAAGAAGGAAGATTTCAGTTCTAACCTTTTATTGTAACTCTCCAACAGTGGGCCAGAACACCCTCAGCATTAGAATGTCTACACATGAAGATCTCTCCCCATTTCTAACAGTCTCTGAAGACTTGATTGCAAGTCTAGGAGGGTATTTTAATAAGCTTTCTTTTGAGACCAGTCTCTATTACTGTGACTGGCTTCAGGATACAATGTCACTCACAGTTTCCCAAGGCAACTGCTTAGATCCCTTTGGCTTCTTTTCGTCTCTCTCCAATTTATCTCCATAGTTGTTGGGTACAGAGAGGACAACAGTTAACTACTCTACATTTCTCACTGAGCCATTCTGTATCAGCCAGGACCATAGGAATGAGTGAACTTGTTGGTTCATTCATTTTAAACTTCTTCTCTTGACAAAACCTCAAGCTGTCCTGTCAAGCATGGATGTTTTTAGTAGAATCTCTGCCCCTGGTGAGTCATGCTTATGTTTTCTTGTCTCCTTCTGGCCACTGTTCCATTTGTTCACAGGACCAACACTATTTGCAAATCATAGTGCTGGGCACTCTAGAAGGCCCTGATGTTGAACAGACAATGGTTCATGTCTTTGGGGAGTTTTCCAGGTTAGTTTTCTTTCTTTAGAATGGTTTCCTAGGAGACACAAGAGAGCAGAAGGCAGCTGTGGCTGTCCACTCACCTTAGTGTTGTAGAGAGGTTTCCTGTTTCTGGTGGTGTTAGCACACTTTGGGAATTATGCTCCTTGACAAGATTTATCTGTTTTTCACTGCATGGTATGACGTGTTAGCAAAGGCATCCATCCTTCCTTTCCCTTGTTTTCCAAGACCTTCACTCTCTGATTTGGAATCTGGAGAAGAGCTTTGGCTTGACCAGACCACCTTCTGTCTCATGTCTATATATCACTACCTGCTTTCAATGCAGTACACAGGCCAAAGTGCTAGCTCCTCCTGAGTTGATTAAACAGTCTCAATGCAAATAGTCTGTTTAGGAGTAGAGGAGGGTGGGTAAGAATTGCCATCCAGGAGGAGGACCAAACACAGTCCTTCTTCAGGCTCAGCACAGTCAGTGTATGTCTTCCCTCTTGGCTTTTCTGTTGCTTATGTGTAAAAATTTCTTGTTCTTTATTGCTGAATGAATTTCATGAGTATCAGCTGGAAGACCTGAGGCAGTACTGAGAACTGGCTTCTGTCTACCTCCCCCCACCCCCTTCTGCCTATCGTATGTAAATTAGAGCTCTGACTTATATACTGCCAGCCTGGCAAAGGAGAGGCTCTGTGCTTATGCAGAGCTGGGGACTCTGGCTGGGTTGTCAGCCCTGGCACTGGGGAAGTGGCAGAGTATCAGGATGGGCAAGAGGGTCTGATCCCAGAGCTTACTCACCTTCTATGACTGCAAAGTTGTTATTATTATTATTATTATTATTATTATTATTATTATTATTTTAGCACTCTTGGGTACTTATAAAAACCAGGGAACTTGTTGATGCTGAGGACAAGCGTCTAGAATTTCTTCCACTTTTAGTGCAGAAGTGCTGGTGACAGTGAGAATCTGAATTAATTTATTATGCCTGGCTTGCCTACATTGACCCTCATTGCTACCACTTCTGGATCATAGGGCTAAATGTCCAGAGATAGAGTGCCATGGCTGATTGTCAGCACCATCCGCTGTCAGTTATACAATAGTCCCTCTGCCTTGATGAGACCCTGAGAACCATCCCTAAGAGCAGCACCACCCAGCATCCATCAGAGTGCCTTGGGTGGCCCCCTCCCCATCCACCAATTATTCATTTAGAACTGAGTTTCTAGCTCGGATGTTTATCTTCTCAGTCTTACTATATAGTACTCATCTGACTCCTGGTGGCAAGGGGGAAGAAAGGGGCTGTGCGAACTCAGTATGTGTGCCTTTAAATACTTCTAAATAAGGACCCACATTGTAGAGACACCTAGGGCCACACAACCCCACCTACCTTGCTGTAACCATGCCATTAACAACAGCTCCCGTCACGTGACAAATGTCACTGAAGACTTAAAGCCAGGAAGGTGACAGTTACTATTATCTGCAGTTTTTGTGCAAAAGTTTGTCTCCTTTGTCAGTTAAATCTGTTTGTCTCAGTTTGTAGTGTACAGAGTTAACTAGTGATCCACCTCATCCTTACCTTTGAGATAACAGCTGGTGGGCGCTTTAGAAAATACTTCAGATAACCTGCTTTAAAACACAACAGGCCACACCCGTGTTGACTTCACGGTGACACAGCCCAACCACAACTTCCCCAAGCTAGCCACAAAAGTAGGGATTGAGGGTAAAGTGAGAACATAAGCAATGAAGAGTTGGTTATACATTATAGATCATAAGGGATGGAGACACAGAGTGCATTTTAAATGATTAATGTACGAAAACTGTCACCGCTTACTGTGCATTAATCAAGAAAAAAATGCACTTTCCCACAGAGGTTAATGTTGCAGGCCCATTGTTCAGCTTTGATAACGTGCACACTAGATGCTCAATATGACAATGAGTTGCGGTAGCTGGAAATTCAGGATGGGTGTAAGTCCCATGTAGTATTTGGATTAGCATCGCAATCTGCGCCTTGTCAGCCTCTTGAGGAAACAAGCTACACACACATATATAAATATATATATATGTATTTTTGTTCAAGCATTTTCATTTTCAAAAGTAAAGAATAATGACCAAGGTACCTGCTTAAACAAATACTACCAGCATTCGCTAGTTAGGATGATTACATGTAAAACAAATGATGCCAGGGAGTAACAAATCCAAGAGAAGTTTATTATGAAAATGGCACCTGCGGATGAAAAAATTAAGTTACATAAAGACAACCATGTATGTGACATGTATGAGAATCTACAAAAGTATAAAAAGAACCCTGTTGTAAATGAAGTATGTACATTTCTGATTTGCAGCATTATCAATGGTCAATGAAAAAATGTTTCAAAATAAGCCAGGCACTCAGGAAGTTAAGTTCGGTTAGCTTCACACAAAACAAATGTAACATAGCTGTGGCTTGGTAAGGTTTTAATTATTTTTATAGATATATTGTAGAGTTGGTAACACTGCTAAGGTTTTTACGAACAGAAGATCCCTTTCCCCATTATTCAGCTACGTGGCACCAGTCTCCTCATAAAAGTTTTCATATATTTGTACAAGAGATAGTTAAAAACACAGACACGGGCTTCACAGGTAATGACGTGTTTTTTTTTTTTTTCATTTTTGTAATTTTTAAACACTATGGATTTAGACAGCAGCTGTGATTATCTGTTAGTTTAAATCACCAGAAATCATTTTGACACAACACAGAAACATTTATAAAAGAAAAAAAAGAAAAAAAAAAACTCAGCTGTCTGGCTGTTCTTTGTAGCTGAGCGGTGCATTCCCTTGATTGTTCGATAGCTAGAGGACGGCTTCCAAAACTAATCTTTAAATTTCTCCACCGGCTTTCTTCATCTGACTTAAGTCCTTCAAGGAAGCTCAGTGCTAAGATTTGTGGCATTTAACTTCCTTCTGTTATTATTCCACTGCGGCCTGGGCCCAACTCATGGAATCCAAAGTTCTAGAGGAAATCCACTCAGCACAGGGATAATTCAAAGGACAGCCAAGTTACTATATTAGCATTGCACGAATAAACAAATATATATGACAATTCTATATTCCATTAACCCTTCCCGTTTTGTTTAAAAAAATGTCAGTTGGCCTTTGAAATTATTTTCTGTCTAACTGGTAATTGCTTTATATACTGCTCCATCAGCCAACCTGAAAGGAAAGCAAAGAAAAGCACCCACTGCTTACAGGTAGAGCACAAGGGACTCTGGGAATGTTAACAGCCGAGGCTGCATGGCATCAATTTGTTCAATATATCTGAGCGTTATTCTTCAGCGCTCTGTGCAGTACTCCACAGAGAAAGTCAGACCCAGAATTCCGTTGTGGGAAAGATGGCTCCATTAACCTTGAGCTAGTTAAGAGTCTTTTTTTTTTTTTTTTCTTTTTCTTATCTCTGAGCATGAAATAGATTTGGGGTATCAGGGAAGGGGGAAGCAGAGGAGAGAAAGTGGAGACAGGGAGGGAAAGACCAGGGGAGGCAGAGAGAGTATACAACAGCAAAGCAACAGTAGGGATTTAGAAAAGTAAGACAGGATCCACAGACAATAGAAGCATATGGGTGACATCACAGGGAAAAGGCCACCACACAAACCCACTAACCCCCAAGAGTCACCGATTCACTAGGACTGCAGGAATGGGACTGTGCCACTCCACTAGAGACAGAGCACGGAGAAGACAGGGACAAAAACGACTACAGTAGCTTAGCATACACTGCATATAGAAACACACAGAAACTGCAATGGGACCCACAGCCAAGGACACTACACGTTGCACACATTACAGTTCTCACATCTGGGATTAGATGCCTTAACAAACAGCTGCCAAAAACGAAGTGGGAGAAGAATCTACACTGGACAGTCATTTGGAGTGTTTGACACCACACTGATTTCTGGCAACGAAGACAAAATAGGCTCTTTTTTCTTTTTCTTTTTCTTTTTTTTTTTTTCTCTTTTTTTCATTGAATGTGCGTTTTTCGGTTGCAGTTATCTGTCTGAAGCTTATTAACCCATTCTTTAGTTTTTAAAACTTGTTGGTTTCAACTCAAATAAGAATCAAAGGGAAATAAATTCCATCAAATCAGCACCCCCCCCATACAACCTATTTTTTTTTCTTAGCAAGAAATAAAAACAAACAAAAACCCCAAACAAACAAAGACCATGTTAAACATTTCTCCTGCTTTTACTCTGAAGTGTTACTGAAGTTGCGAAAACCAGCCTCAGTTAGACTAAGGACAAAAGAATCTCAAAAATGGCAGTATGTACTTAAACTGTTCCTCAGGTCAGTCTGAGTTGTCCAAAAGTCCCCTTTTAATAGGACCCATTAAATTGAAAGTGGGGCTATGTTTGTTAGTTGGGAGGTAAAAAACTTTTAAGTCCTGCAGCAAATGTTAATGAGGGCTTTGTCTTAACTAACCAAGGAGACTGACTGTAGCAACGGGGGACTCCAGACCAGGACAGAACACACTTTCTTTTCCAAAATCCAGCCCAGGAGCTGAATTTTGTATGAAGACATTATAGATTAATAAATGATAGCACCATGGTTTTAGAAATTAAGTTAATGTTTCAGTAATTAACACTTAGTCCAACTTTTTAAAAAAAAACATTCTAGTCACAGGCCAGAAATTAAGTTTAAGAACCCAAATTATTTTTATGTGCAAGTAAGAAAATCTTAAAATCTTAATCATAAAAAGAATTAAATTCTGCATAAAATTCTAAAATACTATTCCCCTATTTTCAAAGGAATTAGGAACAGGAAAAAAAAAACCCAAACCACCCACCCCATTTCATTTGACTTAGTCAAACTGGGCACAATCGTTTATGCGTGGCTCTTTCCATCTTGATCACATCAAGATCTTTAGGAAGAAAACCCAATGGTTGTCACTTGAGAAATCTCTTGATCACAAGGCTGAGTATTCTATGGCAGAGGCATATACACATTAAAGACATCTTAATAAAGATGCAAAGGAAAGCCAAACAACCCAACACACATCTTAGAAGACAAAATGGCAGGCAACCGGTCATCTGACCCTCTGAAGGCAAAAAATAAACATGTCTTTACAAGAAAGAATAAGTCCAATGAAAGAAAGAGAGGGTGGAATGGGGGCCACCGTGTTGCGAGAAGACGCTGACCAGCTCGAATTCAAAGTGCTAGAATGAAAGGTCTAAACGAAAACAACGATGCCTCCTGAGTGGGGCCCGCTCAGTCCTCCTTGCGCTCCAGAGTCTGTGCCGCGTGGATACCGTTGCTGTAGACCGGGAAGGGCAGCGTGGAGAAGAGTCCCTCAGCCGTGGTGAACACGTTGCCACCTGGCATCTGTGTGAGGCTGGCTGCGCTCACGGCGCCGCCAAACGGTCCTGACATGTTGAGTCGGTGCACGTGGTGGTAGAGCATCTCCATGGGCGTCTTGGGGTCGAGGCCAAAGCCTGGGCTGTTAACGTCCACGAAGTTAACAGCATGCGCGTTGGGTAGCAGGTTGCCCTGCATGGCCAGGGTGACCTCAGCGGGTGCGTAGCGGATGGTGCCCGTGGTGTAGACCCTCTGTGCGGCTGTGCTGGTGGCCGCCAGGGTCCCGGTCACCCGGTGCACCAGCGGAAGCACGACGTTACCCGCTTGCAACCTCTGCAGGGCCTCCAGGTCCCCAGTGTACAGCAAGGAGTTGGATGCACCAGGGCCACCTCCGCCACTCCCCGCCCCGCCCCCGGGGTGCTTGTCCCGCGGGGACGCCGAGAGCGGGGGCGACAGTGGATCAGAGGCCACCGGGGCTGTGCCGCTGAATTGAGTCTTGCGGCCAGCTGTGCCATCGGCGCCCGGTGGGGTGAGGACCGAGTCGGGGATGGCCACGTGCAGCGCTCCCCCGCCTCCGCTGCCGCCTCCCTGGCTCTGCGGGGACGGGAAGTGCTCGGAGGAGGTGGGGGGCTTGGTCATGCTGTACGGGGACTCGTTCCTGGAGATCTCCCGGTTGGGTGGGTAGTTCCAGATGCTGCTGTCGTTGTCGAAGTTGATGGGCTCGGCGATCTCGGTCTTGATCTTGAGCACTGAGGCGCTGTGCGGCGACGACAGCAGACGCGGAGGCTCCACCAGACCGGCGTCCAGGCCTGGGCTGGACGCGCTGGACAGACGCCGGCGACTGGCGCTGCCGCCCTTCTGCCGTTTCCGCCGCCGCTTGCGCTTCTGGTGCTTGCTGGACGCCTGCGCGCCCGCCTCGTTCGCGCTGTCCGAGTCCTTGGCGCTGTCCGACGTGAGGGACTCACAGGGCTGCAGCCGCAGGTCCGCCTCGCTCTCCACGTAGCGCTCCACTTTGATCTGCATGGGGCCCAGCGCGCCGAAGCCATCCTCGGCCGCCTTGGGGTGTTCAAAGTCCGAGTGCTCGAAGCTGTCGTCGCTGTCGCGGCTGTCTGGGTTGCTGGAGCTGTGGCCATCGTCGTTGCAGTTCATATCGTTGTCACACGCGCTGCCTGACTTCTTGCGGTCAGGCTCCGGATCTTCGCTGTTTTCCGACTGATTGCCCTTCTCATCGGACTTGGAGTTCTCGTTGTCCTCTGCGTGAGGGAAGAGAGAAGACACCTGTTAGCAGGACTGCAGAACTTAGGAGCACAGTGACAAACAGCTCAGGCTTGGCTGGAGTTTAGCCAAGGGGGCGGGTCATAGCACAGCTGCGCCCACCCCTTCCGGCAGGTCTTCCACATTTAGTACCAATGCAGATCCCCAGGCTCTGCCCTGACCTGCCAGATCAGATATGGCCTGTGATCAGGCGATTCTTAGCACAGTCAGGTGTAGGAAGCCCTGCGGACACCTACCCTGAGTCCAGGGAGTCAGATTAACCTGGAATATAGTTTTAGGGACATAAAGGCAAGATGGAGTATCACGTGACTGTTGGAGAGGTTTCTGCTTTCCATTGGTGAGCATCTACTCATTATTGAAAATCACACTTTATATCTGGTTTTTCCTTTTTTTTTTGATCCACTGTTTTTATCGGCGCTTGTCTCTTTCTTCAACTATAAACTCACAATAGTAGTGAGTTTTGTTGACTGCTATATAAACAAAAGGCAGGGACTATTCTAGAACTTCGGCAGGGGTGGGGTGTGGGGGGGCGATGACGACAAAACTTCACATTTTACCGACCAGGAGGACAAGCTCCACCATGAAGTGTGTCCCCAACACCCCAAGCTGTCTTTGGTGTTCACAACCTTGGAATTCAGAGGCTCTGAAGACGGGAGGCTGATGGAGGGACCTGGTCGTCACTTGCCTCATTTGAGGCAGAACAGATTTTCCTCTGCAGTCAGTCTCGGGAGACCTAGAGGGATGTTAATTTCTATGGCTTTGCCATAACAGTTGTGGGTAGCAGACTGGATTAGAACCTTGGGTGAATCCTGTACTGTTCTGCCCCTGTTAAGCAGCTGGGCAGCTGCAATAGAGAACCCAGTTTTCTGTTCACTGTGTGTCTCTGGGAGGGGATTGCGAATGGAAAGAGGACCAACCTCCACTTAGCTCCTGGATTCTGTCTCTATCAGGAAGTTTACTCCCTCCGGTAACCAGAAACGGGAACGGATGGACTTGGTCTAGACACTTCCAGAAATAAAACCTGATGGTCTAGCAGTCGGGCATCTCTTGTTCTGGATTAGGATTGTGTCACTCTAAGAGCTGTTTACTGAGGCAGAGGGTCTAGAATAACTTCTGCCCTTTGTTTATGGACAGTGTGGAGTAGTGAACAGGACATAAAAGCCTCTAGCCTGAGGACTCTAACCCTATTTTAGAGGCTCCTCCCCAGCTTGGTGGAGCCAGAATCTTGATAGAAGTCATTCATCTGTGGGACTGGCAGAGCTGTTTCTGGTACTTACTTCTAGCTGTGGAGCCATAGTATGAATAATAATAGTAATAGAATAGGAATAGTACCTTGTTCCTTCTGTAAGGACAGGAGGGCTAACATTAAGCAATTAATTATTCTTTCTTGTGTGTTTATGTATACGTATTATGCATATACACCTGCCACAACATATATACACATAATATGAAGATTATATATGTGTGTATATATATACACTTATACATCTACGTGTACATATACATTAGTGTGTTTTGAGATGATCAGGATAGATCATGTTAGAGGATTTGGCCGGTTGCTAGGGCTGTAACTGTGTCCCGCTGGCTGCTACCCACCCCTCGTGTTTAGACAAGTGCGCCTTAGCTATAGAGCATGGAGGAGTAGTACCTGTAATACCTGAGGTGTCTTTAGAGTCTGACTCAGAGTCGGATGTCTCCGAGGATTCTGAAGCTTTCTCCGGCAGATGTGGGAGTTGCGCAATGTCCATGGGCGTGTCCTTGTACTCAGGATTACTGTGGGAAGGAAGGCAGCCATTATCGGGAGAGAGTGGAGATTCACCATCGCCTGAACTTCCTTGCCCTACACTTCTGGGCTTGAGGAAGTTTAGAGGACTGAATGGGAAATCCTTTCTCCGCTGCTCATGGGACTTTTCACAGAAGCCTGGATTGTGCGTGCCAGGGTACAGGTGCACCCTGCCACAATGATTGAATACCCAAATGCTGCACAGAAGCCACTAAAAAGCTTTTAAATAATCAGGTACCACTGGGAGCCAGAGGACCCGTGCTGCTTGGCTCTCCTCCTGGCACAACACCTGGGGGCTGGGCCAATGAGAGGAAATCTCAGCCATTCATTCCCACACCACCTGGCGTGTCCCACCTTCTCTTGTGCTCCTAATGAGTTCATTGCCTCAGTACCCTTGCCTTGGCCCCTTGATGCAATGTCTCAGCTGTTCGGATTGCTCCAACGCTATGGGGGTGGTGGTGGTGGCGGGCCCTCAGTGCCTAACGATCTGTCAGATGTGCAGGTGCATCTTGGGATACACGGCTCCTGAACTGTCAGCACGCCCATTACAATCACAGTTTCGTCTGCTCATGTGGTGTACACCTGTGGCTTGTTAGCTGGGAGTCTGATTGCAGTGGGAGAGGCCCAGTGTGAGAGAGGCCCTAACAGAATGGATCTAACCCCACGTACACAAATGTGCTTAATGTTTGTTCTGTTTTTTATTTAGAAACGAGCCTTTTCCGGAAATGAAATGCTCAGTCACTTTGAGCTAGCCATCTTCGGGAAAAGCCCGTCCCAGTCTGCCAGATCAGCAGAGGCTTCTGTAACCTAAAGGCAGGAGAAAAGGATCTTGCCTCCAAATGGGAAATGCCTCTTCTATCTTGGACGTGGCTGGCCAAGGCTGCGACAGCACATGATTAGGGACTCATTTGCTACCGAATCCCCATATTAAGAAGTCACTGTTTCAGTTTCTACTCTAAAATCACAAACGTCCCTGGGAGGGTTAATTCACTAAGATGGATTATCAGGCATTTACTCCGTAGTGTGAATTAGCTTTAACAGCAACAGCTTTCTCTAGATAATCAGATGAGACTAATGGTAGGAAGGCAGACTTGGCACTTTGAGTCTTTGAGCACTCTGAGGTTAGCGTTTCTAGTAAGCCCTGCCAGGGAATAGGATGAAGACTGAGGGCAGAAATTCCTGAACAGTGGAAGAGGAGCGTGAGGTAGGCCCAGAAGTGGAGTGTTGCTTGAGCAGGAATAATCCTTTTTGGCTAAGAAGGTGAGAAAGAAATGCCAATTTGGAGTTTGTCTTGTGCCAAGGAATGATTTTCTCACTAGATTTCCAGCCTGCAGAATGGCACCTATGAGTGACTGGCTTGTGGACTTGCGTGTGTCTCAGCCCACGGGCATCAGCTTCCTGTAGTCATGGTGCCACGGGGGTTCAAAGATCATGTGTCTCCAATTCAATCTCTGTTCTTATTGATCTCAGGGTAGGTCTTCAAGTCATCTGTGAAAGATCTACCACACGTGAGACCAAGGGGCAGAAGCCTGAAGACTGGCCTTTGATGCCGAGACTGCTTTCTTCCTATCCACAAGGAATTTGATGAGCTAGAATTACCAAATTCTTGTACACTATTATTTTTCAGCTCAGGGGTAGATTAGTAATGTTGATCTAAACTCTTCTCCTATCCCTTGCTACTCATAGAAAGTACACAGTAGGGTTGGAGAGATGGCTCAGCAGTTAAGAGCACCGATTGCTCTTCCGAAGGTCCTGAGTTCAAATCCCAGCAACCACATGGTGGTTCACAACCATCCGTAATAAGATCTGATACCCTCTTCTGGAGTGCCTAAAGACAGCTACAAAATACTTACATATAATAAATAAATAAATCTTTTTTTTTAAAAAAAGGAAGTACACAGTAACAAATAAAGATAAATAAATAAGTAAATATCATTGTGTATTTCTCAAGAAAATACATAATAACCAGTAAATGAATCCCACAGAATGTGAATAACAACATAGATGCCTTCAGAGCTCTATAGTGCACCAACATGGTAGACATGGCGTCTAACCTATAGTGAATGTTTACTGCCGTTTAATTCTTCATAGTGACATCACCACTGTTGCCCAGCAAAAGAGCATCCATGTCTGGTGTCTTGTTCTATTTTCTGTTTGTCACAGGTGCTCTCATAGCTTTCTGTAGTAGCAGCGCTGACTATTTCATAGAAAGACTTAAACAGATTCCTTGATGTCAGAGCCTCTATGAAAAGATCACAACCAAGGGAGCATCCAGTCCTCATGAAAGTCAGCCCTGGGAGAAAGTCACATTAAACACACACATACACACGCACATGCACACACAAACACACATACACACACACACACACACACACACACACACACGCACATGCTGGAGAGATGGCTCAGTGGTTAAGAGCACTGGCTGCTCTTCCAGAGGTCCTGAGTCCAATTCCCAGCAACCACATGGTGGCTCACAACCATCTGTAAAGGGATCTGATACCCTCTTCTGGTATATCTGAAGACACCTACAGTGTACTCATATAAATAAAATAAATCTTAAAAAAAAAAAAAAAGCCAGGCAGTGGTGGTGCACGCCTTTAATTGGGAGGCAGAGACAGGTAGATTTCTAAGTTTGAGGCCAACCTGGTCTACAGAGTGAGTTCCAGGACAGCCAGGGCTATATTGAGAAACCCTGTCTCGAACAAAACAAAACAAAACAAAACAAAACAAACACACACACTTTTACCTTTAGAGAGAAATGATATAGAGTAGAAGAGGTTGAAAAAGGAAACATGAAAGTAGATAGATGCAAACCCTTGTAAGTGGCATCCATTAAGGCCCTCTCTAGAGCAATAATCATTAGTGTCTGATTGATATAGTGCAGAAAGCAGACACATTCATGCCTTCAAGTCATCTCCAAAGTGTACGAAACCCTGAAGGGCCAGTGTGCTGATGAGCCGTGCTTGTTAACATCGCAGCTCCATTTGGCTGTCTCTAAGAAAAATGGGACTCAGGTAGCCTTTGTCGAAATTATCAGCCAAAGGGCACCAACTTCCATTCATTAGCTCTACTGGAAGTTTTCCTATTCAGCGCACATGTGGATCCTGCTTGGTGCCTTTAGGACAACAGAGGCCAAAGAGTGGAATTACGGTAGTGGGTGGGAGCCATGCCAAGTGCCGTGATAGCTCTGCGACAAGACCAGGAGAGAACTTTCCTGAAGGCTTGCCCTCAAACCCAAGCCGTCCAGGCTGTTGGCTTTAGTCACTTGACTGCTTGTTGAAACCTCAACTGCAGAACAGACACAGGGAAAGGGAAGCAAAAGGTACCCGGTACCAGCATTTAGGAAGCAGTTGAATTTCTACTGCTATGGATATAAAATTTAAGAATGTAAACTTGACTAAAAGCCCAGAGTGGCAGGCAAAGAAGTTACTATCATCATCGTCATCGTCATCGTCGTTGTCATCATCATCATCATCATCATCATCATCATCATCATCATCATTTTAATCATACTGAGATTGTCAGTGCTCTGGCAAAGTGGTTCATCTTGCTTACGAAAATTTGAGTGTGCCCAGAGAACAAAACCCTGTGCAGAAGGTTGAGGGGATCAAAATGATAGACTACAGGAGGAAGGAAAGGATCCTTGCTCTTCCCCTCTGGCTCTGTTTGCTTCCCCAGGGACTGGAGTGCAAGGTCAAAGGTGGTGGTGGGAGGGAGGTATAGGAGGGGGGGGATGGGGGGGGGGGGGCGCAGTTTGTAAGGAGATGCTTTCTAGAATGCAGCAGCAGCAGCAGGCAAATGTCTCTGGGTGGAACTTGTCCCAGGGAAGGAGAGCAGCTCTGGGGACAGGGCTGCCCAAAGACTGACAACCCAAGATTTAGTGGGCTTTGCTCATCTCCCATTTCTTTGAATCTTGCAGGAAGAAGAGCAGCCTGCCTGTCCGTGTCCCTGTCCAAAGACAGTACTCCCGACCTGCCAGCTATTAACTACAGTGCGTGCCGTTTATAACCGAGAGAGAAATGTAACAGGAAAGGTACCTGAGAAGATAATTCACCCAGATGATGTTCTTCTCATTTGCATTCTTCGCGTTAATAGCTATGGTGGCGCTAGACTGTATCCAGATGTAGCCCCCGTTCTTCTGCATCCAGCGGTAGTACTTGGTCACACACTGACCCTTATTCAGCACTGGGTAGGGTAAAGGGAGATAAAACAAGACAGAAGGCGTAGCATTAAGATGGGCATAGAACGGTTTTCATTTCTGCCCAACCTGAGACCAAAGCTTGGGGAGCCCAGTGTATGCCTGACTTAAGATGCCATTAGCACAAATGAAATCGACATCTCGTTGGAGCAGCAGCTGCCCAGCTAGGGTTCCTGGCATCTGTAGTGAGACTATATTCCCTTCTGGGCAGCCGTGGTGGGAAAGGAAGAACAAAAGGGCCACTAATCTTTTTGGCTCAGAGCACACCTAATGTGCTGTGGATATTGTCGGTGGCTTTGACATCAGATGGTGAGAAAGACAAGTCTCTGTCTGATTTATGCATAGCTCCGAGTTGCCCTCCTTGAGATTCTGGATATCTGAATGGTTCTGAAGATGCCTTACCCCCTCTGTCTTTGATCACTTCCCTTCAGCCTGAGCAATATCAACCCGTGTCCTTAGCCATCCATTCCTTTTGATCTTGTCTTACAGAATTTATAGTCCTTGGATGAAGTAAATTTACATTGGTCAGCCGGGGTAAATTGTGGTGAGACAGATGAAGGTTGGAACAAAATATATCCCCTGGTTGAGTCAGAGAGAAACACTGGCCTAAGAGAGGCATAGCACTGACTTGACATGAACCAAACAGAGTGACAGCTCTAGCAAGATGCTGAAATATGGCACAAAATGAAGGAACAAATAAAAACAATCAGTAATGTGAACCAGTGCTTTTAAATACCCACTGTAAGAGAGCTTTAAAATGCAGATGTTTAAAAATGATAGTCGAACCAGAATCTTGCCAAGTTGAAAATAGATTTGATTTGTATCTGGGTTCTCTTGAGCTAGTAAAAAGGGAAACCGTAGTAAATCATCCCCTAGATAAGGTGCTATGGATGAGAATGGTTTGAGAGTATGCAAGAAAGGCTCCGCTTTAGGACTTGGAGACCACCGCTCGTGCCCCCCAAAAGCTCACCAGCCTGCCAGCCACTAGAGGGCAGTGCGCACTCGTCTACATGACCCACTTTTGGCATGTCCTTGTCTCCGTCTGCTAAAATGAAAAACCTCTAACTGCTGTAATAAATTTGGCTAAATTAGCTGCTAAATGGTTATCTCAAGTAATATGTATTTGCATTAATCATCTTGCTCTAAACCAGAACAAGCCAGAGTCCTAAAGACGTAGTAAATTCATATTGTCCATTTAATTACGGCTAATAAGTGCTTCATATACAATAGTTTCATGAAGTACATTTTGATTTTTTTTTGGTGGGGGGTGTGGATGAGGGAAGGGAGTCACTTTGGAAAAGAGCAACATTCCAGGCTGTTGAAACTCTTCCTTCTTCTGAAAGTGGTCACAAATCAAACGCCCGTGTTCCGCATCTAGAGCAGACTTTCATGCTTTTCTCCCATTCCCTGCCTTTTTTTCTCACAATATGCTAAATGGATGGCTGTAAAATTTAATAATTATGTCTCCACTGTTGTTTGAAAAAGCCCTGATGAATGTTTCACACAGGGGCAAGTTTTGTTCTGAAGCTACCATACAATGCAGGATGTTGGAAGGCTGGGGACCATCACCTTCCCTTGGTGGTGGGCCTCCACAGGTAGCATTGTGCGCTCCTTTTGTTGGTGACAGTAAGTTCTGCTGTCCTGCATGCATGACTTCCCAGGCTACAAAACTCCTAGCTGAGGCAGAGAGCAGTGAAGTGCCAGGCGTACCACACGGCTCCCCTGTTAAACCGCTGTGGCATACAACATGGAGTGCTTTCATTCTGAGCTGCTCAGCCTGGGTGACTTTTACCTGAGGACAGTGGCTTGTGCAAGTCTGCGTAGAAGAAATCACCACACTCCAATCTGGTTGGTGACACAGTTCTATGTGCTTTGTAAGCAGAGTAAAGAATAATTCCTAATGGTTTTAGTATTTTTAACAAAGAGGAAAAAGACTGAAAAACCAAAACAACAACAACAACAACAACAACAAGACCTTGCAGAATCATATGAAAACAAATTTGAATTGGCAGGCTAGACTGACATTGCTTGGCTGGGGATTCTGGACTAGAGTGGAACCCAGAACAGGCAACAACCAACAGAAGACACCAACTCCAGAAAATAGAGACTGAAAGGGTTAAGTTGAAGAAACAAATAAGATCAAGTTAGAATGTAAAGAATTAACAGAAAGGTCTCTCCACCCTCCATATGGTTCCTTACTTCAAACCCCAACCTCCCTGACAGTCTTCGGCTAGACACCGTTACTAATACAAAGAGCTGATGCAATGGCAGCTTTAGATGACGAGCGATGATGGCTGGGTCTGCTTCAAGGGCATTTGCAGAGAAGATAAATACAAATTTATTAGGGTCCATGAATACATTAATTTAGTCTTTCATTAAATCCGGGCTCAGGGATGTCTAGCCACGCATCCATCCCTGAACGACAAAGAGGCAGATAGATGAGCTCTGAAGTGAAGAGAAGGCCAGGGAGGGACTGACCAGCGGTCCTCTTCCTCTCTGCCCTGTAGCTGTTCTTGAATCACCTGGGAAGACCACGGGTTTCAGAGCTCCTGGTGCACAGCTGAGGACAAGCAGTCTCTGGGTCACCATTGTTCCCTGGACTGGCCTTTAACAGACTTTGCCAGGGTCGCCATCTTCACATGGTCTCTAGCGATGACTCATGGGTTGGTGTAATCTGAATGAGACCTCCGGGTACTTTTGGAATCCGCAGAGAATACAAGATGGTAGTTCCAGGAGAGAATGAAATGTTGACCAAAACATTACCCAAGTTTGCTTTTGTTTTCGAGTTCACAAAAGAAGTCCCCAGGACGCTTTCTTTCATACTGAATCAGGAATATTTTTTTTGCTCATAACTTCTCACAGAATATAAATTTATAACTTTGGGATGAAGCTTATTTCTTGAAAAAAAAATCATACTGGCAAATCATTTGGATCATTCCAGCTGTGCCAGAGGCAGGATCTGACAGCTTTTCCTGAGCTCATGTGGCCCTAATCAGCTCAAGAAGAAAAGCCATGTTGGTGCCGGTTTGAAAAAGATTTTTAGTGTGTAATAAATTACAGAACTTGAAAAATACAAAAAGAAAAAAAAAAAAGAAACCAACCCTTTTGGATTCTCTGTTATCAAGTACTTGCTGCTGTTGTTTTTGAGTTGTGGGTTTGAATAGTAGGGAGAAATGAGGGGATATTTAGGCCAGCCTTCTTCACAAAGCTTCTTTTGTGGAGAAAACCAGAAATAAGTACAATATAAGTTAGTTGATATGGCAGTCCTAAAAAATAGCTAATAGCCAATGATCCTCAAAGTATAGACACACACACACACACACACACACACTACAACTAGAAGGAAGTACACAGAGAGGAAATACACTCTGTGGCATCTGTGAGATGTGGGCTAGGCACTGCTAACATGTGATCAGGCATCATCTTTGTGGCTTGTTCTAATGTGTACATTCTACTGTCAAAGATTCCTGGGCTGGTTGCCTTGTGTACCCCTCAATGGAACTGACAAATCACATGCAAACATCTTTACAATTTTGTCTTTTAAAGATATGCAGTTGAGGTATTAGTTTTTATTTAAAGATCTCAGAGAATTTCAATGGCTTTTTCTTAGATTTTTACAAGACATCCATGAGACACAGGGAGGAGAAGTAGGTTTACCCAGGTTTACTTAAGAATCTTGAATGATCCAGGCACTATTTTCTTCCTTCTAACTTCTAGTCTAGGGGAGTATCAGTAGCCAACGGTGGCTGATGCTCTGAGACTCCCCAACCCCCTTCCACACTGAAGGCACCAGTCACACTGTGTCCCTAAGGGGGCAGAGCTGACCTTACATTTGTGTGAAGAACACAGTTCTTGTGTTCTCCTGGTTGAGATCTGCCCATCTAGCAAGTAAAGAACCACCATTGAGGGTCTGTTTGGCTTTTCGTCAAAACACTGCCTCATGCTCTATTGCTCAGGGAATAGCAAATAATGTACCCAAAAGCCAACTGTGAAGGGATTACATTGTAAAATAAGTGACCTTTGATAGTCACCCCTCCCCCAATGAAAGGTGGGATGATAAGCTTTATCGAGCATCCTTTTAAAATGCCACTTGATTTCTTGACTCAAGACTATAGGCAAAGCTGGGCGGTGGTGGCGCATGCCTTTAATCGCAGCACTTGGGAGGCAGAGGCAGGTGGATTTCTAAGTTTGAGCCCAGCCTGGTCTACAGAGTGAGTTCCAGGACAGCCAAGGCTACACAGAGAAACCTTGTCTCGAAACCCCTCCCTCCCCCAAAAAAAGACTATAGGCAAGAATGTTCTGTTTGTAAACAATATTCACTTTACCCCCAAACCCCACAAACTTTATTGCCTCAGGGCATACCATGTCTCTGCACACAGTTCCCAACAGAAAGGTTTACATTTCTGTGGGAAAACTTTGTCCTCAGACAGAGACAGTGACTGAAAGGATACAAAAAAAGCCAGTTGTCTGAAGTGGGGATATCATTCTGTTATCCAAACAAATTAGTACAAATTTGCCTTTAGAAACAGGAAGAGGAAAAAGAAAAAGAGGGAGAGAATGAGGTGTTTCCCTATTGGGCTGTTCTACAAAACCAAGCCAGGGTCTAAATAGTGAGCGAGTTGTGTCTCCTGGAGAAGTGAGCTGTACAATGTAGTCTGAGGTGATGAACACCTATCAAAGCAGTCATTCAGCACAGTGCCTCCCAGAAGGACACTTCGAGGTTTGCATACGCATTAAAAAGTTGCAAGACTCGGTGTATTCAGGTAAGTATAGAATAACTAGGAAATGGTGAGCTCATTGGACAGGCCACGCTTCACATTCACAGGGTTGAACAAAGAGCTTCATTATCAGCGTGCCATAGGAGGACACATCTGCAGAACTCTTACCCTCTCACTGGGCTACCTCCATCAGTCACTGTGGAGCGGAGAGACTGGTGCCTTTTGCTAGGGATTCAAAAATGATTTCGAATGCATTGAAGTGGAGTGTGTGTGTGTGTGTGTGTGTGTGTGTGTGTGGTGTGTGTTTAAGTAAGGATGTGTGTGCTAAAATCATGCTTTCTACTTAATGCCACAGTTGGGTGCTTAGCTGTGGCCACTGGTTTTCTTTCTACATTCACAAAACTGGCAGATGAAACATGAAAAAGAATACTGACTCTTTAATCTCTGCTTCTTCACCTAAGGCCTAAGGCAGGCTGACAGGAAACTTCATTCTGGAAACAGACTTTTTGAAAAAAAAAAAAAATTCTGGATTACTTTTTTCCTCTGCTTTTGAAAACTGTAGACTACTGGAGAAGGAACCTGACGCAAGCCTAAGACAAGAATAAATTTCTTTATCTAAAAAGTTCTAGTTCTTGATGCTTACAGGAAGGTCAGTGTTAAGATCCACAGGGGAGACAGCACTGTAGCCAGAGACTGTGTTAAGTGCTTTATTTACTTGCGAGGAAGACAGTTTCTCATTTAGAGCCACTCAGAGGATCAACTGACACTCTGATGCCAGGCACACTTTCCTATAGATTTTGCAATTAGTGAGTTAGATATATCTTTGATGGCAAGCATCCACGAATTGGTCCCCCCCCCAACTTCCTTTTTTAAAAATCTATGTGCTGAGCAATATTTGGTAAAGTTGGATGAGATTTGATGTTTAATAGGAGTTCCAAGCTTAAAGACAAGGACCCGTAGTTGTTCTGTGAATGACTATGCATCAAATATGGATTCCTTCTTGCACACTAATGACAGGCCCTGCCTAAGCCACTGTCTGTGGTTTACAACCTCAGAAGAGGTTTTGTCCTCTCGCCCTGCCAGTTGATAGATCTTTATTAGCTGCTAATATTGAATCATGCAGAAAACTTTTCATTGATTTGGGACATGTCAATTTGTTCAGCTTAAAAAAATAAATTTCCTCCTTCTTCATGATAATGTACTGAACCGGAGTCCAAGCCTTCTAACACCTGATGGCATTGGTGTGGTGTCCTCAGACAGACAGAGTCCAAGGACGGAGGCACAAATGACCCTGAGATCTTACAGTTTATTTTTAAAAGCTTATGTGTGTGGCTGTTTTCCCCGCACCACATGTATGTCTGGTGTCTGTGGATCACCTGGGTTTGGAGTTACAGACAGCCCGTTGTGATCCATCAGGTAGGTGCTGGGAATCGAACCCTGGACCTCTGGAAGAGCAGTAAGTGTTACTAACTACTGCACCACTTCTACAGTCCTCAGAGTTTTTTCAAGCTAGTTTTAGTCCAACCAGGGAGTTTTAGTACTACTCATTCCTACCTCTTCCAATGTAGAATAGTGACAGCTGGCATTTTTCTGGCCTCTATACCATTCTTTTTGAAAAGATTTGTTATATAGAGGAGAAGTACTGAACTCTCTAGCATGGTACCAAGAAATGATTTTTGGCTCAGAATGAGGGAAATGGTAGTTTTTCTCCAATCACCTAGGAAGATTTTTTTTTAAAGTGCCTACTAGGAGATTATGGATTATGGTAAACAAAGTCTGTCCATGGGCCTGCCCACTGGTGGACAGTGTCAATTAGTGCTCATTAATCTCCACTCCTAACACTGAGCAGTTGAGCTCCTTGAAGAGTCTTGATTGTGAAAAGTGATTGAAATGAGGATTTCTCTCCAGTTTCCTTTGAATGGAGGGCGGAGTCTCGCTTCCACTTCTCAGTTTATAATGGTGACAAGTATATGGAAACTGGCATGGTATGTCTGCTAAGGGGCAAGGAGTCGGATGTAGGCTGAGTGAAGTGCTTAAAAAGTTAGAATAGAGGTTCAGAGACGAGAGAGTAAAAGAGGCAGAAGGGGTGAAATAGACCTGTCTACCCTCAGTGGACCCATATGTAACAAGGTCTGATTTAGTTGATATGCCCCACACAAAACTCCACGAGGCCAGACAGGATATGGGCATTGATTGGGAATAGTTAGTCAACCCCACAATTGCAGGCAAACTTGTATTCTAGCCACACATATGAAGTAAAATCTATGCTGCCCAGCTGACCCTAGAAACATCTTAAAGGACCTTTTCTAATATGTAGACTGGATTTTTAAAAGGAAAATATAAAGATAAGTCAAAAAAAGATCAGGAATAGATGGTATAATAGAAAAGCGATGGGTTGGTTCTATTTAGGCTGGCTGACTTAGGTGAAATAGATAATTTAGAAGTATTGATTTTTTGGGGGCATCATATTTTATAAGAGCTGTTTTTAAATGGACTATTTTTGATGTTGTTGTATTAAAAAACACATAACAAAAGCAGCCACCACTTGAACTGGCAACCAGGGACAGGAGTCCACTGGAGAGTTGAATTTATCAGTCAAATCAAACTTGTAGCTCGCTCTCTGGGGAAAGCGATTTTGTATCCCATGCTTCCCTACACTCCTCTACTCCTGGAATGCCCCCAATCCTCCCCTGTATCTCCTGGCATCTTGGCTCCTTACCATTCTCTTTCTAGGACTGAGAAGTGTGCCTTGTCTGCCCCCTCTGGAGCTTCTTTTCCAGCTTCCCTTTGGATGCCCCCACCTCTGAGATCTCTGTATTTCACTCATACATCTTAATAGTCTTCCTTGTATGTTATATATTCAGAATTGGAAGTCTCACGCTATCTTTTCCACCAGTGCTTATTTTTAAATCTCCTAGTAAAACCACAAGGTGTCATATATGGTAAAAGTAGTCAGAAATGTTACATGAAGGTGAACAGCGAAAATATCCCTACTCTTATTCACACAGGTAGTAAAGTATTCATAGGAAAATATTACCCTGGGGAGAAACATCAAAGATTTCCTTTTCCTTCCTAAGCTAGATATCATTACTTTTAATGTAGTGTGTGTGCACGTGAGCATACCATGAACATGAGATGCCTGCACAGATCCCTGAAACTGGAGTTGTAGATGGGTTTTAGCTACCCGGTGGGTGCTGGGAACTAATCCCAGGTCCTCTGCAAGAGTAGCAAATGCTTTTTGATCACCGAGTCATCTCTCCAGTCCTAGCTGATATCATTTTTAAAAAGTCAAGTTTATCACATAATTACACACTCCTTTCACTTGAACATTGATTGAGATACCCTCAATCAATGTGCTTCCATGCCACGATCATCAACAAAAATCACTCCAGCTCTAGAGGAAAAGGAACCTGAGCTGATTAGTTGGTTTGTATTTACTCCTTATAAAAATAGTTCTTCCTAGATGCCAGCGTGGTCAGCGCTGCTCGGCCTTCACCGTGGAGGAAGTTGGCAAGCGGTCGTGGACTTGCAAACCCTGGACTCTGGCTCAGTATATTTGGCATAGGCCTGAGGTAGTGCAGGTCTGCAAGCTCCTCAAGCATGTCCAACACTGCTCCCGAAGAGGCTGACAAGCAGGACAAGCACTCGACTGGTGAGCAGGCACGCCTGTTGGCCTTGCTCTCTGTACCTGCCTGCTATGGACTTGAAAAGCCCTAATCAGCACTTGCCCCAAGAAGGAGGATACAAACCGCTAACCCTGATTCATTCCTGCTTAGAAAAGCCTGGTGCTTTCTTGCAGGCCTGTAACAGTGTCTGCGGACTTAGGAATAGACCGCGATGTAGACCGACTTGGCTTCTGGGAGAAAGGCAGTTGTGATACTTGCTCTGTGTATTTCCTTCCATGGGAATTTTCATACTCATAAGGGAGAAGAGGAAAAAAAAATCACTTACTTTGGGAAAAAGTCTTAGGCAATGGCCAGGTTGTAGCCAAATCCCTGAAGACCCAGCCCAGAGGAAGCACTCGGATCAGAAAACAGCAGAGAGGCCCTGGTGCAATCTGTCTTTGGCCCACCCATCAAACTTTATTCCTTCCTGTCTTCCCTCACTCGCAGCTCCCTTTCCTGTGAGCTATGGCTGCATACCCAAATCAACAATTAAATTCCCCCTTTGTTTGTGTGGCAGATGACAAATGCATGGAGGACATCTTGTGTTGCCTAGGCAGGCAGGGCACTTACTTTGATTGATGTTCAGTTGTAGAAAAAAATGAGCTGGGAAGGAATTACAATGGAGGGCCTGCAGACTGGAAGGGGATATACTAATTAGTCCTGCATTAGGCAGTCTGCTTGCATTTGGCGATGAGACGCCTTCAGGAGGGAAGTGTAGGGGTTATTGATGCAAAACAGCATGGAATGCATTATGCCAGGTAGCTGTAGAGTTGTGTTGCTAAAAAAAAAAAATGGATTAAAAAGCAAGCCAGCCGTCTGGCTACTGAGTATTGCCTTGAACACTCGCCCTTAAGTCTAGCGGGTCAGCCGTGCTTTTTCTTTCCACTTGGTCCTGTAGGCAACAGGGCAGGCCTTTTGTTTCTCTGGAAAGTCATTTGGAGTTTTTGTCATCCCGGAGGGGAAGCAGCCACTGTCTATTATAGCTCATGCTTCTTTTCTTTGAATCCCGCTGCAGAGTTGGGAGTGTCGCTGGTGGAACACAATGTCACAAGGTGGAAGAGAGACACGTCTCTTGTCTCTTTTTAAGGTTTTAGAGAGTTGTTGATCTGACCTAGGAAGACCCCCTAGGGGCTGGATCAAGAAAACAGCTCAGACTCTAGGCGAACAAGGCTTCACTGGTAGCAATAAAGACAGATGCAAAGCACAGGCCCGCATTTGGTTTAGCAGTCCATGTTTTAGGTTACAGGCAGGCAGAGGGCTCTGTGCTGAAACATCTTATAATTCCAGGGTGACCCAGATGCTCTTAGGTAGCTGGACCATGCGATCTACGGGACATGAATGGTCATCTCTGGGTCACTGTCTCCTGAGCCATGGAAGACTAGAGGGCAGTGGTGAAAGCAAGGTCCCCAAATAATCACTACCATATGCAGTTTAAAATTCAAACCCCAAAATGGTGATTTAGCCAATTTGACCTGAAGAACCGATGGAACTGGGCTTAATGAAAAGAAGTCACAGAGGTCTTCTGTCCCAGTGGGAAATAAATAGACTTGAAACTCCCTTGACTTTTGAGCCACGGTCACTAGGGAGATTAAACGTCCACTCCTGGTAATCCTCCTGCCTCAGCCTCTCCACAGGGATGACAGATGTGAGCCACCAAGCCCTGCTAACAGTGTGACACTGTAGGTGGAGATCTATCTAGCTTAACACCAGGCATCTTGAACCTGCCCAGTGGGAGGCAGGTGGTCTTGTGTTCTCCATGTCTTTTCAGAGTCATGTGATCCTGGTGCGGCTGAGAGTTCTCTTTACTTTTCTGCTTCTAGGGACAAGTTCATTTATGGATTTACAGACACCTATGCTGAGAGGAGATGCCAATGATAAAGGTAGGATTTCTAGTCCTCAAAGACATCTGAGCTCCCTTTTCTTTAAGTCTTATCTGTGACTCAGAGCACAAGACAGATATCAGAATATCTGAAGTATGATCAGATGTCTAAAACCCACCTTTCACAGACAGAACCAGGAACTGTGCCAATAGCTCTAGGAAGAAAAGCTAAATAGTTAATGTGGTTTATTTTTTAACCACCCCTTTGTTTTAGAATTCTATCTTATTCTTGAACTGAATCTATGTCACGGTGACCTTCTCCTGCCAGGAAGGCACAGTTGAGACCTCCTTCAGTAATAGCCTAGGGCTTTGGACAAGCAAGATGCTGTGCTGGCTCCTTGCCTTTTCTTCCAGTGTTTACACAACCAAGACTTATTACATGCTCTGTCATTTTGTTACTGGGCTGGCTTTGGTCTGAGAATTAGGTAAACATCAGACATTCCATCACACAATTTCAAACTCAATCTTACTTTATAATGATGTTAATGTTTATTGTACCAAGTGGGATGCATTTGTATATTTCAGCATCTTATTTCAGTCACAGAATGCAAAACCTGACATTGGAATCAGCTTGATGTGTGTGTGTGTGTGTATGTGTGTGTGTGTGTGTGTGTGTGTGTGTGTGTGTGAGAGAGAGAGAGAGAGAGAGAGAGAGAGAGAGAGAGAGAGAGAGAGAGAGAGAAAGTGATTGAAGATATTAAGCACTACAAGAACATTGGAATTTCAATCTGATTAGGATCAAAATTCTGCAGGATCAAAACAATCCTTTTCCTCCCCCTACAGTTGGACTAATTGTGCGCTACTTGACATTGTGAGGTTATTCCACAGCATGATAGCTAAACATGTGAAGTGTATTTTACTGTGCAGAATTATCAGCCCATTCTGTTTGTTTTTCATGTGTTTAAGGTTATTAAAAGAACTCAAAACGAGAAGGCATGTGTATGTGTTAAAAGTATGAACTCAATCATTGTTAGTAGGCTAACTCATAAAGCAATAGCCAGTATGTCAATATCAGGTAATGAAAAAAAAAACACAGAATTTGAAAGCACACTGTCTCTGTTTATCATCTAGCAGGATAGCAGAGGAGTTAGGAGAACCGCATGATGGTAGATGGCAGTGTAGTTTATTTGCTAGCACTTTTAAATTATTCTGGCTACTGAAAATAAGACAAGAGTGGCTGGGAAAAGGTGACATTAAGCACATTTATTGGGGACTGTTGCCTTTTGGGAAGAAATGAGCTGCATGACTTCAAACTCCTCAGGAATTGTGTTTCTTCAAGCTGTATACCAACATGGCATTTTCCAAATAAGGCCCAAGGATGACAAAGTTTCTTTACAATCAGCACCAAATTTCTGAATTTAGATCTTAATTAAGGCTCCCAAATGAGACATCACTCCCTACTCCTGCCCCCACTCCATCTCCTCACCCTGTCTCCCCTCTTCCCTGCCAACATGGTGGGGGGGTTGGGGTAGTGTCTTGAAAACAATAATTCATTTTAAAAGTCTATACCTCTGGCCTGTGGCATTCCAGAACTATATCCACCAGTCTCTTCAGAGATCTGTATTTTTTTATTTTTTTTTCTTTTACATTTTTTCCCCCTGAATTCCCAGCAACAAAGAACCTGATGTTTCTGCTCAGGAAACAACATCATTTTCCTCCCCAATTAATTGAAGAGCCATCTGCTTCTGTGATACATAACACCCATTCATTCTTAGCAACAAGTGTGCTCCCCGACTCCTTGGGGAGTGATATGAAGGCACGTGCCCAGCGTTGGGAGTAGACTGTACTAGAGAGCATCCCACATTCAGGCTGTGCCCAGAGACACAGATGTACAGAATCTGACATTGAATTTGATTCCATATCAGTGTTGCTAATGTAGAGTTAAAAACACAGTAACACAGTGTTGATTACAGAGAGACTTGGGCTAGCTCAGTCTCCATCAGACTTTGAGACTGAAGAACTCATTTGCAAAGGGCTAGATATCTGGGGTGTGGCTCTTCTCAGCTAAAACAAGAAGGGGCAAAGACTACCATTCTGGTCTATGTGACATAAAGCCTTCCCCTTGAACTGGACGATTTCATGGGTAGCACTGTGCCTGCACTGAAAGTCGGGCTTCTGAACTATGTAGAACTTTTGGAGAATGTAGCTGGTATTAGAACTACTTCAGGAAGTCTGTAGGATGGCCATATGCTTGGAAGAGGGAACTTCCATCAGTCCACAAGCTTCCTGGACCTTTGTGTGTGTGTGTGTGTGTGTGTGTGCAGAAGTCGACTGGTGGACTTTGAGAGAAACTTGCTTGCTGAGTCTATATGTGAGTTGTTGCTTAGACTCAACCAGACCGTAGCTGTTCTTCCCAGACTCCCATTCTAGAGAAGATCTCAGTCCAGTCTGAGGCTAGGATCTCAGAGCAAGACTCAGAGCGAAGACCAGCCTCTTATTTCCAGGGGCTGGAAGCTGGAGGCTCCTCTGTAGGAGCTTCTCTGGGAAGAGACTGCTATCGACAGGTGATGCTCATGTATGTCTTCTGCCCCTGCCTCCCAGGGCTTTGCCCTCACCTAGATTTTTTTTTTATGAGGCTCTGGACTATTTGAACTTGTCTTCTCTATAGTTTGGAACTGAAACTACAAATTTCAAAATGGAAATTGTTGTCTAGGAAATGAAAGGGTCAAGAAGGGATTTAAGACAGATGATCTCTCTGTCTACTTGCTATGAGTGAAAGCACAGGTGACCATACAATTCAAGAAGGGTGCCTGGAGATCCCACAATGCCTCTAGGCCCAATGTTCAGCTTTCAATATAATACCAAATGCCAGTTGAAATTATTTAATCTCACTTTCACTCACTGTGTGACAGTCATTTCAGATATAGACAAGAGACATGAAGGGACAAGCCAGCACAGAGTCCCATGAGGTCAGAGAGAGATGGACAAAATGATACTGCTCAGGCTACTTCCCTATCAGGGTACTTACAGTCCAGGTGACTGTGCCTGATGCCTTCCACATCTTCAGCATGGATGAAGTGGTAGCATCTTTTCCCTACGATGTCTACAGGGGTCAGATCCATGTAATCACTAATCCTACAAAGAGAACAATAGAGACTGGAACTCAGAGAGGAGGAGACTAGAGAGACCTAGAAATAATGCGTGAGGCTGATCTAGCAACATTCTCATCATGCCAAGTACCTGTGAGGATGAGGCACTTTGAACAAATGGTGTCAGCAGAGAAGATTATTTCTGTGGTGTATAACAACATTTTTATTAAATTTTGGATATGTTGCTAGATCAAGCAATTGTATTTAAGTAATTAGGTAGGTTTTTCCTTGGCATCAGAATGCACATTTGGACAACGTAATTCCATGAAATTATTGAGGAACTGTAACAATGCAGGATACTCATTACAGGACAAGATAATTCAAGGTTACATAATAAAATAAAAACATGTTACGTTTATACGGAGTGATTAGAGACACCTTTCATTTAAGCAGATTGGTCTTCTGTTGGGTATTTCCATGAAAAAGGGACTCAGCTGCTTCTTGGCACGAAGTCCAAATTGGCATTTCAAGGGATATAATTTAAATGCTGAGACATACAGATGCCTAGGGGTATTATCTTTTTTAGTCTCAGTCATTTGGGAGCTCGGCTTTCACTCCTGGCTCTTTTAACTGGGACTTTGTGGTAGATTCTGTACAGAAAGTTTAAAGCCATTTCAGCAGCTCTTCTGGGCATGTGCTGGTCAGTATGTGTGTACCAGTGCCCATAGTTGATTGTCCAGTGTTCTCAGGCAGGACACAGAAATACAGAACCCAAACTATATAATACATAGGGAAATCTGCCTTGTTTATTTATATAGACATGTATAAAATGCTTATTGTCTTCTATATCATTCATTTTGGTTGGTAAAAAAAATAGATTTTGTTTAACTTATTCTTTTCTCCCTTTAGAAATTACTTATGACACAGGATCTATTCAGATGTGAAGCACATATTTGGAAATGTTACCTTTAAAAGACATGGGATTAGTGTTTGAGAACTGTGCCTTAGTCACAAGGCAGGGGGCTAATAAGGACTGGTAACACAAAAACATCGTGGAGTTAGCTGGGCATAGTGATGCTTGTCACCCCAGGACCTGGGAGGCAGACATTCCAAGACAGCCATAGCCACAGCCACAGCCACAGCCACAGCCACAGCCACATAGTGAGACACTGTCTCAAGCAACAGAAACAACAAACAAATAAGAACTATTAAAAGTAAAAGTATAATTAAAATATACTACTCAATGAGGTATGTGGATTTCTCATTGTTTAATGATTGAAATAGTCATTTTTTGGCCAAACTAGAATTCTCAGTAAGAGAAGATTCCTTGGGAAAATCAAAAAGAGTTCTTGGAGCATTTGTGGTACAAAACATATTGGTGGTTCTGTTTATTAGCATGTTTCCCAAGTATACTTAAAAAAGGAAAGAAAGAAAAAGCTAGATGTCATTTAAAGACCCTCCTTGGTGTCTGTGAAATCTGCCAGCTCCTGAAAGCATTAGATGTTAGCTTTGCCCTGGGCCATCCTGCAGACCGCAGAAGAATTGCCAAGGAGCAAGCTTAGTTTCTAGTTAACAATTCCCTAATTAAATAATAAACCACAGGAAAAAGCCTGGTTGTTCTTTGGGGAAGGCATTCTCTTTTATTTGAATGAACACCTTAAAAAAAAAAAATCAGGATCAAGCCCTTTCAGAGAACCCTAGCCTGCTGTGGGGATGTGACCACTTCCGCAGGGAGAGCAGCTATCCTTCCTGACCCTCAGCCCCCTCACCTGGAGATAACCTCAGGGTTTGATGAGGAGGGTCATGGGTGGAATGACATTAGCAGTGTCAGGAGCTTGGCACATGGCAGCTTTTCTGTAAACCAAACATGCCGTTGCCTTTAATAAAGGACAGATTGCTGTCATCTTCATTTGGGAAAGAATGATGCATTGTATTAGTTGATGGAGTTTTTGGGGGGTAGGGTGGGGGGGGGGAAGAAGAAAAGCTAAGAGCAGGTCACAGAAAAGACTCTTAATTGCTAGAACTGGGGCATTGAAAGCTTGTTAAAAAAATTAGTGACTTGATCACAACAATGAAAATTAGTGGCATTGGAAATTTGGCATCGGTTTTTGGAAGGTGTGGTGATGATGGAGCTGAACCCAGCCTGAGGTGTAATCCTCTGGCATTGCTCTCCTTTCTGTCCCTCCATTGGTCTCCTTCACTGTCCTGCAGCCTACTTAGAGACTAAATGGTTTTGTAAACACTAATTGTGCTCTTCTGTTGTGTGTACATATATGGAAAGTTCCTCTGGGTGGTCATTTTGACTGGTTTCTTACCATTCACCTGACCACTAAAGAAAAATTAGAGACTGGGAGACCTCACAGGATATTGTGGAGTCAGGGGCTGTGACTCTTCTGCAGGTCAAACTTGCCCAGGCTGACAGGAGCGGGTGGTGGTGGGGTGGTGGTGAAAGTACTTACCTATGGAGCAGGCTGACCTGAGACTGTAGGGAGATTACTAGATACACGTGGCCAAAGTCAGAGGCTACTGTTAGTAGACAGCCACTCCTGCCAATCCTTCTGGCTGACTTGTCTTTCCTGATCTCCTGTGTCCTCTCCAGAACGCCAGGGACACACCCAAGTGTATGGTCACGGTGATGACGACTTTATAAATGCCAACAAAACTTGAGCAGATCTATATGTAACTACTGGATAAGAGAGACAGGCCTGCACTACTGAGCCTCAGAGCTAAGATATATTCTTTCTCCCCAGCCAGTCCCTGGCTGGAAATAGGGGACCATTCCCAAAGTGATCTCAGCTTTAGTAGCACTTCCAGTGGACTGGGTGGCCGCAAGCGCTTTCGGCCTTCCTCTTGGCTAGCTTCTGCAGAGGTTAATTACCCAAGCCACTTGACCACTCAACTCTCCGGTTTCCCCTGTGAAGGCATTCACAGGGCTCAGGGGACACATATTGCCTTCAAACCTGACAACAATCTATGGCCGGAAAGCTTCCACTCTCAACTATCTCAGTAATGCTCCTTGTAGCACCAGGAGAGGTGGACAGTTTTGCCATGATGCTGTGTTCCCAAGACTGATACAGAGGCAGCCCCTCCTCCCCTGTCTCTGCATCCCGATTCCCTCTTCACATCAGTCAGATGGGCTGGTGACTTCTAGGTGAAAGGTCTGTAAGGTGCACCATCTTCGATCTCTGTCCCTTGCTTTGTGCTTAATAGAAAAAGTGAACTTTCAAACCATAGGCTAAAATGTCCCTTTTGTAAAAGCTCTCTGTCTTGGGAACGAACTGCCAACTCATTTCTAGGATGAGTCATCTTTTTTTAATTTATAAAAGAAAAAAAATCCTCAGGATGACAAAGTTTTATTTAATAGTGTTGCAAATTCCTTTTGCAGCAGCAGATTTCCTCTGGGGGCCTCAGATTCTCATTTGTCCTATGCTAAATGTCTTCGAGGACACTGCCCGACAGGATGCCAGGCCCTTGAATTAGTGGGAAGCGGGTCACCCAGAGGCACAGGAGATGCCTTTCACTGCATCATTTTGCCAATAATACCCCATCCCTGCTCTGTACTTGGGTCCTCAGCCAAAATGGGCTTTCTTTATAGCGGATGGATGTCTGGGTATCCCAATTCATTCAATTGTTGTCCCAAATGTAAATCAGGGGAGCAATGTACATTTTAAATAAAAAGCATGTTTGGTGTCAGTCCAAGTAGCCATTAAAAACAAGATCAGGATTTATAATGAGTCTCACTGGGGAAGTAAAATCTTTCAGGCAGCCAAAACCAAACCTTCACCAATGGGCAGTGTGCAGTGGGCAAATGAACATGAAAACAAAGTACCTATTTTCACAGTAAATGATATTGAGGTCCATGTTTACTCGAGTGACGAACATATGGCAGTCAATTCTGACTTCATTGATCGTAGGGGGAGGCAAAGCATGAGCCACAACCACGAGACCCATGATTTGGCTGGGGACGGTCCTCCCGTGGGACAACGACACTCGGAGGCGAAGCCGGCCTGTTATGTGAATCACCTGAAAAAAAAATTAAGTACAGGACACCAGTCAAATGTACATCCCAGGAATAAAAGTTATTTCTTCTGAGGAAATCTCATTGGGAACAACCGATATTAGGTTGTATCTTCTACAGTCCTAATGGCTGTCAGCAAACCTCCATGTATTCAAGGAGAAGCACAGAGAACACTTTCTATGAGATTTTTTCAGGCAGTGTTATTATAGTGCTCTCTCTCTCTCTCTCTTTTTTTTTAAGGACTCCCCCCTCTTCCGCATTTATAGAAAATTCATTATCAGATCCTATGAATAAGATGCTGAGCACTGAGCTAGCTGCAGAAGGAAATGCTTGAATTATTAGCCTTGTTAGTAAAAGATGTCTTTCTCTCTCTGATTCTGTAGTGAGAGAGATTACATTGCCATCTGCTTTCTGGAAGTTGTGGCTCAGAGATTTCCTGTATTCAGAAAATTCAGTCATTTTTACCAAAGTCTGAATAACAGACTCAGGGCTATGACATGAATGGGGTTTTTTGATGACAGACATTTCTCACTGGGCAGCACTAGGTTACCAGGGGCTCAGTGATTGATTGCAGCGCACTGGGCATTTTGGCCTATGATGCTTTCCTTGAGCTCACACTCGGGTAGAGTCAGGAAGATGCACAGAATTTTTTTGTGGCATCTCAAGGGTACTTGCCTAGGGACTCCAGGGGCAGTATTGGTCTGAATTGTTTGGTTTATGAGCCAAAGTATACATAACACCCAGAATCATCAGAGGAGAAGCACGGGCTCAGCTTCTAGAAATGATGCATTAGACAGACAAAACCATAAATGGGGTGAAACCCAAGACGGGTTTCTACGGCTGTGCTTTGAGAAGATAGAAATGGGGAGTGTCTATTAGGGCTTGGAAAAGTGTACATATGTACATATTTGTGTGTGTGTGTATATGTGTGTGTATGTGTGTGTCTGTGTGTCTGTGTGTGTATCTGTGTGTGTATATGTCTCTGTGTGTATATATGTGTGTGTCTGTGTGTGTATCTGTGTGTGTGTGTGTCTGTGTGTGTGTGTGTGTGTGTGTGTGTGTATAAATTCTTGCTGCATCCTGAGGCCCCTGCTATTCTGTGTAGATCACAACAAGGCCTAACAGGAGACTCCTGTGGTTCAGTCTACCAGAAGCCCTGTTTAGTGGTTGAGGTTCCACATCTGCTTTGCTCTCCAGATCTATCCCGGAGGATCATCACTCCACCTATCACGATGCCATGAGGAAGCAAAGTGGGAAGTCAGTCTCCCTTGCCTCACCTCGCCTCTCTGGAACAAATACCATCTGGAGTCGACTCTCCTTCCCAGGGGCTCTGCCAGCAATGCGTTTTATTTTTTGCTTCTCTTAAGTTATTCTGTTTTCCAAAAGCAGTGCACACTCCTGTCAGTCAGGAAGAGGGATCAAAGCTTCCGGGGCTGCCCTTCAGAGTCCTGGCTGTTGTAAATAATCCGTCTACCCTGTCACCCTTCACATGA
>JADRCD010208612.1:20599-38480 GCA_019843815.1 Montemys delectorum | reverse complement strand
GGGGGGGGGGGGTCACCAGAGCACTGCCTCCTCTGGTTATGCCCAGAGCCTTGTGATGAGGTGGTTAGGTAGTGCTCAGAGACGTTACCCCCACACCCCGCAGGTAGATAGGCAGAGCGTAGCCATTTTAATATCCTTGCCAGAAGGGACAGCCCTCATTTTACGGTGTCTGTGTTAGGGTTTGTTCTACTTCAGGGAGAAGGGCCTCTTTGAAGCAATTTAGTATCTAGGTAAAGGCAGACTTAATTTTCTGTACTCGGGAGTGTGGAGGCACTGTAAATCTTCATTTTGAGAAGTCTTGTTTTTCTGCCCTCTCAGAATAATCCTATGCAGAATCTGTAGTGGGCTTCTGAAACACATGGCCTAGCCACATGGACTTACCTCATGAATTCAGGAGAAGCCATTAACATTGTCTTAGTCCATTTTCTGTTGCTGTAACCAAATAACCCAGACTGGGTAATTTATTAGGAATACATAAATATATGTGTGTGACTATAAGTGTATACATGTGTAGTTTGTAAAGTTTCTTTTGGTTATGGTTCTGGACACTGAGGATCGTCTGGTGAAGTCTTTATGCAGAGCAGAGGGGAAAGGGAAGTGCATGGGAAGAGACAAGACTGAAGCATACAGGGACTGGAGAGATGACTTAGCAGTTAAGAGCACTGGCTGCTCTTCTAGAGATCCAAGGTTCAATTCCCAGCACCCATGTGGCAGCTTAAAATGTCTGTAACTCCAGTGTCATGGGGTCTGACACCCTCACACAGACAACTGGTCAAAACACCAATCAGTGCACATGAAATTTAAAAAAAAAAAAATGGAGACCATACTATCCCCTTTTCATGACCCAGACATCTCCCTTCAGCACCATTACATTGGGAAACAGATTGCAATGTGCGTTTCGGGGGAAACAAACCATCACTGGGTACCACTGACTGGGGGACTGCTTATGGAAACCACCCCTCCTGATAGGTTGCTGGGAAAGCCTAGGAGCAGATACTGTGGGCACAAAGTCCTCCACAGACTTCCAGAGGGCCACTAAGTTGTTTTTGTCCCTCACTTTCAAGTGTTCTGTAATTCCCCTAAACCTGAGTGGCTCTTAATCAGAACTACTCTTTAGCGATACTTGGAAAATCATACTTAACTTGGAAAGATGCCAACACGTGAATAAGACACGTGTTGCAGCCTGGTGATGGTGGTAATACCTGCCTTAGGGAGGCAGAGGCAGGGGGATCTCTGAGTGAGGCCAGCCTGATCTATAGAGTGAGTTCTAGAACATCGAGGGCTACAAGGAGAAACCCTGTCTTTGGGGGCGGTGGGGGAGCAGATAAAGAAAAAAGTGTTGCCACAGCCCATTTGAAGTCTTGAGAAGCTAACCCGTGGCTGCCACCACAGCTTGGGCTGTTTTCTCCTTTTGGAGGCAGAATTCTGGGTGTTCCCGCTTCTTAGGGCTCTGTTGTTGTCTTTCGTTTCTTCAACACCTCTGGGATTTTTAAAGACTTCAGAAACTGGGAGACAAGACCCTCGACTAAAGAAATGGGAATGAGAGGGTCCTCATTATGTGTCCCAGGCTAGCCACAAGCTCACCCTCAGTGCTGAGGTTGCAGGTGAGCACCGCCAAGCCCTGCTAAGGTTTGCATATTTAGGCGGGGTGGTTTTCTTGACCTTGAGCTGTAAGAGCAAATCAGCTCAAGGAGTTTGGAAAGAAGAGTGATTTAGTAAATAAATGCTGTTTCCCTCCCTCCTCCCACCCCCACTTCTGATTTCAGTGGTGCTTCATGCTCCACCCCCCACCAAGATCAAAAGGGAGCTGCACAGCCCCTCCTCCGAGTTGTCGTCCTGTAGCCATGAGCAGGCTCTTGGTGCTAAGTATGGAGAAAAGTGCCTCTACAACTATTGGTAAGTACTGGAGTCGGGGACCTAGGGTGGCGAGGGTGGGTGGGATGGAGAGCTGTGAGGAGAGGCTCTGGACGAAGCAATGGAAGGATGTGGGAAGCCCTGGGGCAGAGCATGGCTGCCCTGTGGTGTAAGCGTCTAGGTCTAGCCCATTGAACTGGGCCCATTCTATGCTATGCATGAAAGGCAAAACTTTCATTAAAATGCTGTGGCTCCACAGGGAGCCATAGACAGCTAAGGCAAGCGTCTGGAATGCTGGGCCATTTGATCAGTGGCTTTGAGGCAGGTGATATACACCTTCTTCCTGTCTATCATATATGTTAATGTGAACTTTAGGCAGCAAGGAAATAATCTTAAAATCAGAATAAACAAAAAGGCCCCCATGCTTGTGCCCTTTACTTAAGAATATCCAGGCCCCAGGAATGAGGCTTTAATTTTAATCATTCTTTGCACTTAAAGGTAAACGCAGATCTGCCTGGAACCAGCGAAGGCTTGTTTAATTTAAGCACTGTTACCTTCCACAAAGATTTTTGACCCATTTCTGGGAACCCTGGAATATTTTGGAGAGGGGACCAGAGAAGGCCCATAAATTCCCAGCCTCAGCCATCCACCCCTACACACACACACGCACGCGCGCGCGCGCGCACACACACACACACACACACACACACACACACACGCACACAGAGTTCTTTTAGAAGGAGGGAAAAAGGAAACCGGAAGCAGAAGCTAAAATTATCTAGGAGAAAAATCGCACGAAGTGTTAAACAAGTCCTTTGACGCCCCGCATTTGTCACATTTCAGAGGTACAAATATTCCCCTGGGCTGTAGCGAATTTCACCGTGTTAATGATGTCATTTCCTGGCAACAATGGGCTGCAGACTGGTTTTCTGCTGGGCCGGGTTACTATGCATATGCTTCGCTGCAGCTTAATGGATCCTTCTGTCTTTCTTTTTACAGTGCCTACGATAGGAAGCCTCCCTCTGGGTTCAAGCCATTAACCCCGCCCACCACTCCTTTGTCACCCACCCATCAGAATTCCCTATTTCCCCCACCTCAGGCAACTCTGCCCACCTCAGCTCTTGCCCCTGGAGCCGGCCCAGTTCAAGGGGTGGGTCCTGCCCCAACTCCTCACTCGCTTCCAGAACCTGGATCACAGCAACAAACATTTGCCGTCCCCCGGCCACCACATCAGCCCCTGCAAATGCCAAAGATGATGCCTGAAAGCCAGTATCCATCAGAACAGAGGTGGGTATCACTCTGAACTAATGTTAACTTCCTCTCTTACGTCCTTTTCTCATCAGGAGAGAAAAACAGTTAGTCATATTGGCCTGGTACCTAGAAAGTTCTCACTCCACTGACACATCAGTGAAGTAAGACTACGGATGTACTGTAGGTATGGGCTGGTTATATAGCACCCTGTTCCGGAGGTTCTCATAATGGTTTCTAGGATTGCAATCCTACTTAGGAAGCCTGAATGGAGGGGTGACTTGCCCAGATGCACAATCAACCCACAAGTTTCTGGGCTCCTCATGAGATACGGCCTGTAAAACTGAACTTTAGTTTATGCTGCTCCTAATCACATATTATCATTCTGTTTTCATCCAGGGAAGATTCTGAGCCATTATTATTCACATTTTAGCATATTTCTACATTAAAGTGAACTAAGGATATTAGTGATAACATCTGCTTTTGAGGTAGAAACTTCCTGGTTTCCCCGTAGGTCGGTTTATATTTCTAACAGTTGAAACTTGGTTGTCTGGAGTTCTACATCAAAAATAAAGGTAGAGAGGGATTCGGTTTTCTACGTTCCTTGTGAATTCAGCCAGGTGTGGACTTACTCATTGCATGTCAGATGTTCTTCATCTGTGTTGATAATGAGACACGGTGACTAATCAGTGGTGTTAGTAAAGAAGGCAGGATGGAAACCACTACTCTGTACATGGGGGTTAGGGGCATGGAGAAGGGAAGGGGCAGATGGTTCTCCCCAGGGTCTGTCTGGAGGTTAGTTTACTTGGTTATGGTCCTGACCCGGCTTCTTATAGCTGGCTAATGGTCTTTTCCATTGTCAAGCCAAGAGCCACAGAGTAGCAATTGTGCTATATAGAGCCCCAGAGGTGATCAGCAATTTGGGGGTATCTGAGATTTGTGACACAGCAGAGACACTGGTTCATGAGTTTCTCTTGCCACAGAGGGTGCATCTGAAAGAAAACAGCTGCCACCAGACTTTGGCAGTTTCATATATATTCATAACCTTGTTCTTTTCCAAGAGAATTGCTATTTTTATGAAAAACACAACAAAACAACCCAAGATTTTGGGGTCAAAAGTTGGTGGGCTCTTGCCATTTTTATTTTACTAGTTTGGGTGTTGTGTTTTTAAACAGCAACTCACTGATTTCCTGCAGGAGTTATTAATGTGGGAGGGGAGGATGCTGTAGTGAATTTGTTCAGCATTTGAAATGCCTGGCAAATGTAGGCCTAGGGAAATTGCCTTGTTAAATCTGTTTGATTAGCCCTTTTCTCTCAACCCTTGTTTCTTACCCTGAGCAATGTGACAGCTTATATGAATTGGTCCTGAGTTGAGGGAGAACTACCTCTCTGGCCTCCTTGTCTTGTAACACTGGCAGACAGAAGAGACCAAATATCAGTTGTAGAACAGACAAGCCTCCTGGCTGCCTACCATTGAGAAAGGAGATTCAGGTCCCAGGATTTATGACTATCTGCCCTCTGGCCCAGAGGGAAAGCACATAGATATCTTTTCAGATGAGTTTTTGTGAAGTGGCCTATCTGTCTTCCACTTCCTGCTTCTTTTCCCTTGGCCTGTAGTAATGATGGTTCAAGACCTCATGAGGTGACAGAGACTCTAGAAACCTGGGACGAAAGGTGAGGTAGCGTGTAGGCTTCTAAAACAACAGAATAAGAGCAGTACTGGGATGCTTGGGACTCCCTAGAGAGAGCACTCTAAGGACATGGAGATAGAAATGCAGAGTCCAGCAGGGAGGGATTTCGCAGTCTGAAAAGTATCTGCTTTGAAAGCATGAGACCCTGAGTTGGGTTCTCCGATCCCCTGTGAAAAGGCCAGGAATGGAGGTTCCTGTTTTTAATCGTAGTGCTGAGGAGGTAGAGACAAGCAGATCCCTGGGGCTTGCTGGCCAGCCAGCCTAGCCTGCTTGGTGAGGTCCAGGTCCAGTCAGAGACCCTGCCTCAAAAACCAAAGTGGACAGAGCCTGAAGGACGACGCCTGAAGTTGACCTTCTGTGTCCGCCCACACTGTGTCTGAGTGCGTGCAAGCGCACACGTTTGCAGGTCCCTTGTTCCACTGGAGACTGAGTCGGTGGATCTTGGGCGTGACTATCATAGATCACTTAGATATACCATGAGGAAGGCTCTTCTCTACCTCAACTGCTTGCCCTTGTTAAGTGTAAGTTATTTTGTAGGATAAAGGGCATATAGCTCTCCAGCCAAAGCAGAAGTTTGTTGTCATTGTATTTTAATTTTACACTTAGAAAGCAGAGTACGAAATACCTGCACATGATTGTCTTTGAATTGCAAATTCCACAAGGATCCATGAAAAGTTTCGTGCCCTTGATGAGCCATTTGGTCCTTGAACTTTGCTCCTCTCTTAAATAGCAGTGTCTGTGGAGTTCTGCTTTATCTCCTCTAAACCCATGGGACAAACTGTCTTTTGTTCAAGATAGGCCTGACCCGTTCAGAGTCTGTCTCTTCTTCCTTGACAGGATTAATCGCCTCCGGTATGTGTTGATAGTGGCTGCCTTTTGCTGTGGCCCTGCTTTAAACAGCTAAAATAAACATAGTCAGAGTATATTCTTGGTGTTCCATGTAATCTGCCTATATAACTCTTCACAACTCAGTTTATTTTGGAAGATAAATACTGTATTTGAAAGCAGTGATTTATATTGGTGGTTCCTCCCACGTGGTGTGGGAGGAGATCATGTATTTGGCGTGCTACAGTGTGTTCCATTTATACTCCTTAGAGCTCTGTTTTTCCTTTGGCCAGACCAATCTTGATGGTCGTACATGTTTTATTTTGTTTGGTTTTGTATCTTTTATTGTATCTCAACTTGAAGAAGGCCTCAGAACTTAAAGAGGTTTCACAGAAAGAAAATCCTCCATATAGGAATTTTGAAATACTGTGCCGTCTCCCACACTTGACATCAAGAAAAACAAAAACTTAAGACAAACCTTAAGAAATGTCCCTATAGTAGGAAACAAAACAAAACTGCTTTTGGGTAGCATGCAAGAGCAGCCGTGTTATGGTGTTCAGTCACTGAATGAAGTACCCAGGCACCAGGTCAGCCACATGATGAACCACCAGCATAGCCATGTTAGCCAGGACTTGAGGAAAGTACCGACTCACTGAGGGCAGTCTCCTGTCATGTGGTCTGGGCCTAAAGCCTGGCTTGAGCTGTTTTCTGGAACTTTGATGGCATAGAAACTGTGATGCTTGATAGATTACAAGACTGACTTCCTCTTGGAGTCCATCCTAGACACATTCACCATTGCCCTCCAGGTCTTGTGTAGTTACAGGAAAGGGTTGACTGAGTCACAGTGTGGAAGTCTCAGCTCGGAAGACAGACTGTGCATGTTCTCATCACGGGTCTGGCTGATAGCATGCTTTGTGTGGGTTCATTTGGGGGCGTCTAAAACCAAATTGCTTGGACTCTTAATGAAACTTTCTTTGACACACTGGGTAACTTTCTCTAATAGTTGACTCTGAAAGCTAGTTTCCAGCATTTCACTGTCTATTGTCTGTCCATCTGTTCATCTGTCTGTCTGTCTGTATTTCCTCTGTCAAACTAGTGGAGATTTCTTCATGAAAAGTTATCAATGAATCAGTGTTGAAATTTGTCAGGCAATGCTTTTAAATCTTAAAAAACTATCAAATTATTTTTTCCTTTAATGTATATTACTCTGATTTAAATGAAACTGCCCATGTATTCTTCTGACATTGTTTGTTGCTTAGTATCTTATTTTTGTTTATTTTTACTGTATGGAGTTTTGTGCTTGTGTGACACAGAATATATATGGAGGCCAGAGGTCAAAGGCCAACTTGCAAAAGTCAGTGGGCTCCTTCCACCATGGGGAGGGATCAGTTCAAGTTGCCTGTCAGGCTTGGTGCAAGCTCTTTGCCCTCTGCGTCCTTCCTGGCCCGGCACTGTGGCCTGGCTGTATGGCTGGTCATCTCCATTGCTGAACTTGCTTTCTCTGACTCGTTTAAGACCCCTGCATCAAATTTGTGATTGAGAATGAGGTGGTTTTCTTTCTGACGGGGACTTCATTGGGTTCGGCATTGAGGTTGTGCTCATCAGATGAGTAGAGGATATCTTTTATTGGGACCATTTAGAACTTTGAAGCCTTGGCAGACACTGTGGGCATCCTAGCAAATAACATCTAGTCTCACGAACCAGTCAGTTCTCTGTCTTAGTTTTGCTCCTTCTGGCCTGCGTGGTTCTGTTTTCTGTAAATGTCCACCCGTTAGACAGCCAGCTACCTTAGTCCCAGTTACTTACACAACCCTCCTGGAGATGTCTTGCCTAAGTTACGGTTTGTAATGTTTTTGCCGTTGAAGTGTTGTTAGCTATCATAGCTTTAAAGCTTTTTTTACAATTTTTTCTTAGTTTCTAAAAACAGGGTTTTTTGGTACATGGACTAACTAGTATAATTTGTACTTAGATGTCATCAGTAGAGTATTGAAAAGTGGCTATAGGAACAGTCTAGGGGGGGCAGGAGAGATGGCTCTGTGGTTGCTGCTCTCCAAAGGCCCTGAGTTCTGATGCCAGCACTCAAGGCAGTCAGCTCATAATTGTCCATAACTCCAACTCCAGATGATCTGGTGCCCTCTTACCACCTACAGTGGCACCTCCACACAAGTAAAGATACTAAATGTATGTGTGTGTGTGTATATATATTAAACTCTAGGCTGTGGCTCTCATACAGACTGAAGCCCTGAAGTTGAACCCCAGTTCTGCTATTTAGGGGTGAGGAGTGCTAGACACCAGGCGGGTACTTCCACGTGCCACAGTTCCACAGGCTGTATCACCGTGCCTAGCTGTATTTTACTTAGCATTTTTTTTTCCTTCACACTTTTTAAATTTTATTTTGGGGAGGTGGGGAATGCTTCTGTGTATCAGAAGCCAACAGAGTTAGGCCTCTCCTTCTACCATGTGGGCCCTGGGGAACAAACTCAGCTGGTCAGACTCGGCAAATGTCTGTACTGCTGGACTGTATCACTGACTGCAGTTTAATTTTTAAACATCAAGCCTCACAGCCTGAGCATCTGTCTTTGGAAGCCACGAGAAAGGCTGAAGTAGGTCCTGAAATTTGTCTTCCGAGGTCTGCTCCTGCGAGCCCATCCTGTTGTAACATACCCACATAGTAAAGAATAATTTTTTAAATATAAACTTAGAAACACCAGGGGCTGGAGAGATGGCTCAGCGATTAAGATCACTGACTGCTCTTCTGAAGGTCCTGAGTTCAAGTCCCAGCAACGACATGGTGGCTCACAACCACCCGTAATAGATCTGACGCCCTCTTCTGGTGTGTCTAAAGACAGCTACAGTGTACTTAGATATAATAATAAATAAATCTTTAAAAAAGAGAGAGAGAGAAAGGAAAAAAGAAAGAGGGGGGAGGGGAAGGGAGAGAGAAAGAGAAAGAAATTCCAGTTGCGAGCTCAGTGGTTAAGAGCACTGGCTCTTTTTCCAGAGGTCCTGAGTTCAATTCCCAGCAACCACATGGTAGTTCACAACCATCTGTAATGAGATCAAATGCCCACCTCTGGTGTGTCAATGTACTCACGTACATAGAATAAATAAATCTTCAAAAAAAGAAAAGAAAAAAGAAACTCCAGTTGCTTCATTTTCCCAGGGTTTACAGTGTGAAGGCCTTCCTATCCCTCTGCTGTTGGACTTGGGCTTGTTTGTGGATGCTGTCCCAGCCTGTGCCCTTTGCCTGCTGAGGCTGCAGCACCTTCCAGGCCCGCATGACTGAATCACTCAAGAATAAAACCCTATAATCTGTCTAGGCTCGGGGAATCTTACTTTGATTGGTGCATATGGTAATCTCCTGACCCCAGGGGTGTCTTTATAATTTCGCAGCTTGGGACTTCAGCTGGGATACGGAAAGTCACGTATATTGAGAACTTGGCATGCTATGGCCAGTTCCATGCACTATGGTATGTAATCTTTATAACCGACCTTTGGCTGTCCTGGTCATCTGCTTCCTGCCAGTGAGAGACGTGAAGGACCAGAGCTATTGTGTAAAAGTCACTCGGGGAGTCCGTGGTAAAGACTGGCTTTTGGCTCAGCTTGTTCTGACCTCAGAGCCAGGCTCTGGATTTGCCTCTGCTGTTTCCCTGGTTTGCATCATGTTCTCTTAGCCGTAACAGTGAGATTTAAGTGTGTGGTGTGGTTCTAGTTGGAGCTTATGGATTGTCTTGAAGGCCACCTCTGAACTATCACTGTTTGACCTACCAGGCATGCATGCCGAGAGCCCTACCTTGGATCTCCCCCTTTCCCCCTTTTATTTCTGTTACCATTGTGTTTACGCTGTGTGTTGGCAGCTGAGACCAAAAAGGAAATGCAGAAAAAGAATCTAACAGTTTTCATAACGTAAACCAAATGTTGGTGGCGTGGGTGTGCTCTTGAGAGGAGAGGCGCTAGCTATGTAAATCTGACAGATAAATAAATAATTTTCCTTAAAATAAACTGGCTCTGGGGAAGCCTTGCTCCGTAGTCTGTCTCCCTTTGCTCACCAAATGTGAGTTTGGTACTCATGAGCTGCATTGGGGTCATGGGTGGGGTGGAGGAAGAGAGAGACTGATCAGCTTAAGCTGCTGCTCTTTCGGGAGTGGTCCCAGCAGCGTCTTGGTGGTGGCTGTGTTATGTGGACAACACATCTTTGATACCTCAAAAAGATTGCTGAGATGAGGATGAGGATTCATTGAAGGCCAGTGAGTAAAGTTCACTGGATGTATTTTGAGGACAAGGGCTGAATTACTTTATTAATCTCTGCAAATAGCAAACACAGCAGCAAGCTCGGAGCCATTCTTTTTCCCAGATAGGTTGGTCTTGTGACCTACCCGATCTCCTTTGCCACTCCCCAGCATGCAATGCAGAGCCACATTGGTTAAAGAGTCTGTACTGGTCTTTGAGACATATCCAGGCTTTGGCTTCATGAATCCTAGGACTCATGTGCAGTAGAGAGGACACTGGGGCCCGGGAAGCGGGTGGAGGGATGAGACTCGGAGGTTCATTGCTGGCTAGGTTTCCTGTAGAAGTATCCTTTCCTAAAGAGGCCATCCCAGGCCAATGTTCTGGAAGATGAGAAGGTGGCGAACACTAACCGGAAGCAGGAGACCATTGGTGGCTTCAGCTGCCAAGGCTCTTGTTACAGTACTGAGTGGTGCTGGTCACCTTTGAAGGTGCATGGGGTGGCCCAGGAGTTTAGGCAGCTAATAAGAATAAAGCCTCTGGGGTATCTCTGTCCTTTTCTAGAAGGTCCTCTTTCGGGTTGTGAGCCTGTGGCTGATGCCTGTGTTGGAAATGTCAAGCCTGAGTTGCAGATGCATACGAGACCCTTGAAAAAGTCACTTTAAATAGCAGCGACTTTAAACCCAGGTTTCTGCTGAAGTGCTATGGCTGCAGCAGCTAAGACGTTCACTGTGGTGGAATGTGTTGGGCTGGCAAATGAGAATGCTTTTTGTGCCTTGAACAAAGGGACGCCCATGTATAAAGTTGCTCGGGGATTGTGTTGTATTGTGGTGGTTTTTTATGGTGTGTCTTGCTGGAGGAGAGTAAAACCTCACCCAGGAACAGTTCATGCTGCACACTGATCTCCATGGTTTTATCTGTGCCCAAATCTCTCGTTTAAGTCTTGATGTTCTAGAAACCTGTTGACACAGATTCATTCAAATCTAAGTCCAACTACTTGGTTAAATCTATTAATAATGTCCTTTGTTTTCTTTTCTTTTTTTTTTTTTTAAAGTTTACCCATTTTTTTATTATATATAAGTACACAGTAGCTGTCTCCAGACACACCAGATCTCATTATGGATGGTTGTGAGCTACCATGTGGTTGCTGGGACTTGAACTCAGAGCCTTCAGAAAAGCAGTCAGTGAGTGCCCTTAACCACTGAGCCATCTCTCCAGCCCCGTCTTTTGTTTTCTTAATCTTAGCAGTTCTGATAGAGGCGAGATAGAATCTCACAGTAATTCAGTTTGCCTTTCAGGGAGTCATAGCTAAGGAGAGCCAACACTTTTGAAACTCCTCCTAGCTGCATGTAGTTCTTCTTCTAGTCCATATTTAATGGGATCATTTGTTTTCTTGGTGTTTTGTTTAGTTTTTGTTCTTGGTATATTTTATATACTAATCCTCTGTCAGATACAACCTGGGAGGTGTATCCTCGGTCGGTAACAGCTTCCTGCAGTACAGAAACTTGAGTTTCATGGAATCCCACTTTGATAGATGGCCTGATTTCCTGGATGATTTGGGTCCTGTTCAGAAAATCCTTACCTAAGCCTGAATTCTGATGTGTACTCCCTACTTTTTTTTCCAGAAGTTTCTGAGTTTTGGGTCTGACGTTGAGATCTTGGATCCGTTTGATTTGGGTATAGGGTGAGAAGGAAGGGAGACATTTTGTTCTACATGGAGCTGTCTGCTTTGACCAGCACTGATTATTTGTTGAAGATGTTGTCTTTTATCCTGTGTGTTTTTTTTTTTTTAACCTTTGTCAAATTTAAGGTACTACAGGAACAGGCACTTAATTGAGGGTCCTTCATTCTGTTCCACTGGTAAATGTGTTGTCTGTTTCTATTCTATTAACATGCTGGGTTTTCTTCTTAAGGCTATGTCTAACTTGAAAACAAACATTTTATGTTTACTAGTACATATGTATTAGTATTTCTTTACTGATTTTCCTGTTTGTCTTAGTCATTGTTCTGTATGTGGAGAGTCACCATAACGAAGGCAACTCTTAGGAAGCAAAGCGTTTAATTGGGGCTTGCTTATCTTCTCAGAAGTCCATTATCATTGTGGCAAGCAAATAGTGCTGGAGAAGTAGCTGAGAGCTACATCCTGACCCATAGGCCTAGAGAGACTGGGTTTAGCCTGGGCTTGTGAAACCTCAGAGCCCATCCCCCAGTGACATACTTCCTCCAACAAGGGCACACCTCCTCCTTTTTGCTTTTGTCTGTTTGCTTGTTTGTTTTTGTTTTTCCAGACAGTGTCTCTCTGTCCTAGAACTCACTCTGTAGATCAGGCTGGCCTCACAGAGGCCCACCTGTCTCTGCCTCTCCAGCGCTGGGATTAGAGGTGAGCACTACTAAGACCCTGCTGTGGCCACACACATCTTAATCCTCTTAATCTCCCAGATATTACCATTGCCACTCCCATGTGACTAAGCATTCAGATCCAGGAGCCTGTGGGGGCCATTCTTATTCAAACTGCTACACTAAAATGCTGCCCTCCGGATACTTTCTAAAGGTCAAGATGATGCTCACCTTCAATCCTACCACTCAAGGAGGCTCTAGCATCATCTTGGGCCTCACTCAAATTTTTGCTTCTGGTGTTCTCTGGTAATTGCAGATTCTGTTTTCTGCCCACTTTGCTTCTGTCCGTGTGTATCTTGATGGTTTCTGCTCTTAGTAAGGTAATTTAAAAATGTCTTCTCCTACCCCTGAAATTGTTTGTAAGTTCTCATATACATTTGTTTCACGGTGCGAAGTCTTTCGGCCATAACAAAATTTACATTAGAATGTAGTATAAAATGGAACCCACCCTTCCCTACAAATTTAAAACGTTTTAACAGGTAATAAAAGTATTAACTGTTCTTGATTTTTTTTTTTCTTTAATTCAGTTTCTTATTTCATTTCTTATATTATAATTGTGGTCATTTTATGATAATGTATCAAGACCAAGTAAGTCGTTGGTTCTTTTCAAAATTAATTCGGGGGCCAGTTAGATGGTTTAGCATTAAAGGTACTTACTTGCTGTATGAGCCTAACATGACCTAAGTTCAATGCCCAGAACCTATCTCAAAGGAGGAAGAGAGAACTGACTCCACAAGGTTATCCTCGGATTGTCACGTGTGAGCTGGGACACAAGTACCCACTTACTCACATGCGTGTACGCTCACAGACATGTGCGAGCACACATTAATAATAAACAACTTTTTTCATTTAGAAATTAATTTATCTTTTAAAAACCAGATGTTGCGGCTAATCCTCAGTGCTGAATCATAGTGAGTGTTCATTTTGTATTAAACAATATGATTTTTTTTTTTCCTTCCAGATTTCAGCGACAGCTGTCTGAGCCCAGCCATCCCTTCCCTCCTCAGTCAGGAGTTCCTGGAGATAATCGCCCCAGCTACCACCGGCAGATGTCAGAGCCCATTGTCCCCGCAGCTCCACCACCCCTTCAGGGATTCAAGCAGGAATACCATGACCCACTCTATGAACATGGGGTCCCTGGGATGCCTGGTCCCCCAGCACATGGGTTCCAGTCACCTATGGGAATCAAGCAGGAGCCTCGAGATTACTGTGCTGACTCAGGTTAGCATAAACTCGCTGCATTGACCTCTATGTTCTCATTTGGCTGTCTGATGAGATGGTCTGTTGATCTGCTGTCTGCGATGGTCTGGGGAACTGTTGTCTAAGAATCGCCTTCAGGAATGAGGCCGCAGCAACACAATATCCTGGAGTTCATGCCCAGCACTTCTAAAACCAGATAACCTACCCTCAAAGAGCTTAATGAATTAGTTAATGGCATTCAGAAGTGTGTAAAATACACCTGAGGCAAATCTGCAGCCTGCTGGGCTCACATTTGGCTGGTGCCCTACCCTTAAGTGTACTGGGCATAAGGAACACAATTTGTGTGTTTCGGCTTTGTGGCTTTGTTTTCAATACAGCAGACGCACTGTAATCATAAGGAAAGAGGTTACCTCTCAGACACAGTTCTGTGATTGAAATAAGCGTTCCAAGAAGCACCTGCTGGCCCGCAAATGTGCTGAGTGCTCCCAGATTCTCTGAGGCACTGTTTATATCGGGCTGGTGCAGAGGCTGCTGGCCTACACAGGGAGATGTGCAGCCTGCCTGTGACGGTCCCCGCCGTTTGCCTAGGGGCTTCAGCACATGAGGAAGTTGAAGCAGTTTGATCGCCTTCCTCTGTGTCTTATGGGCCGCAGACCCCTGGAGGAAGGCAGGCCCGGGAGCTTGCGGGCTGGAGATTGGAAACTTTGCTGTAATGTCCCCACTCTTTTTTTTTTTATAGTCAGGACTAAAATGACCTGAGTGTGGTTGGTAGGTTTCCTGCCATTCACTGGACTTTTCTTTAAGCCCCTTTGGAAGGTTGGAGCAATCAGCGCTGAATGGGTCTTGTGGGTGAAGTGGGGTAGAGAACCTCCTCTTGGTTTTTGAGATAACACCACCATTTGGATAGAAACTAGTTTTGGGAAATCTGAGAAAGTAGACCAATGAAGGCTGCTGATCTTTTATACAAATAAAATGTCACTGAATTCTTTTTTGAAGGCTTTGAAAAAACATCTTTCTCAGAAGTCATGATAGCAGTATTTTTTCTTTAGGACTGGCATTGACTTTAGTATGTATCATATATATTTGTACACTATTAGCTTAGTTATGTGTATGTGTATGTGAATGCTCCAGTCACCCTGGAACTGGAGCTACAGGGGGTTGTGAGCTGCTGGTGTGGGTGTTAGGAACTGAAACACAGGTCCCCTGGAAGAGCTTGTTTGTTCTCTTAACCACTGAACCCTCTCCTGCCCGCTACCATTGACATTTTAATTTGGCCAGCCATTTTAAATCTCTTCCCATTCACTTGAAGAAAGACATTCAACAAAGGCTCACTTCAGAAGCATTCCCAGTGTGCACCCAGGCCATTCTCCCCTCCTGGGACCTGAAGAAGAGATTGCTTGAATGTCATTTTCAGCGTAATAGATCCAACGTGATGAAAGTATGCCTGCCAAACTACAGTACCCACCCTGCCAGTTGTCATCCTGGCTGCAAAGCTTTAGTTCCACTAATCCCTCTGGCCTTAAATACCCTCACTCCAGGCAGATGTGGCCAGTAGTGACCAGAGGAGCAGATTGAGAAAGATCCAAGGCACAATTGCTCCTCCCCTCCCAATCTCTGAAAGCCCTTTTGACAGTCAGTTTGTGTTACCATCAGCCTGCCCTACCAAGTGTGTTGATAACTGATTCTAAGATGAGTAAGAGCTTTCTTTATCTCTTTCTCCTGTGCCTCCTGTTGAGAAGGGTCTTATATGCAGGTGGTGGTTTGTAGTGTTTATCATTGTTTATTAGCTTGGTCTATTTCCACAGAACAAGACCTTTGTCTTAGGTTGATTCTTAGTTGCTATAATAAAACACTCATCGAAAGCAACTTGGTGGTGTAGGGAGTGGGACTGGGGTATTTTGGCTTAGGGATTATGGGTCATCATCACCAAAGGATGCCAAAGCAAGAGCTGCTGCAGAGACCACGTAGGAGTGCCACGTACTGGCTTACTCAGCCTGCTTTCATACACACTCCAGGACCACCTGCATTAGGCATTCCCACAGTAGGCCAGGCCCTAGCCCTTACAATGATTAGTCAATAAAATGCCCCACAGGTGTGCCCACCAACTGGTCTTTTAGAGACCGTTGCTCAGTGGAAGGTCCTCTTCCCAAGTAACTCAGATTTGTTTCAGGTTGACAAGAACTAAGCAGCACATCCTTAGTTGTGAGGTTTAGGGCCTTGGCTGCCAGCGTGGTCTCTGCTGTTTCCAGCATCATCTCTGTTTTATGTAGGAACCGTTGCTAAGAATGCTGTGTTTCCTTTCAGAAGTGCCTAACTGCCAGTCATCCTACATGAGAGGCGGGTATTTCTCCAGCAACCATGAAGGTAAGAAGCTTGTTTTGCCCTTTTAAAATGAATGTATCTGGGGACTGGGGCTAAAAGTACAGCACACACAGAAGGATTTCCTCCTTCCTCTCTTTATTTTTATTTTCTGGTAATACGTGTGTTTAATTTAGGATTATCATTTCTAAGCTGAGCTGTAAGGTCAGTGGTTAGACTTTCCATAGTGTGTGTCTAAGAGCTAAGTGAGTTACTTTGTATGTGGGCTTTGAGTCAAAACTTTTAAGCACTAAGAAATCCACTCATCATTTTCAATGGCCCTAACTTTGCAGAGTTCATAGGACTACGGGAAGAAAAGAGGAACTTGGCTGTTAAACCTCCAGCTACGTCAGCCTAAACTGATTCTTAGGGCTTACGTCAGGAAGATTTACATGGGTCCAGGGACATTTTAGGAAAGAAATTATGGCTCAGTTTCTGATTTTCACTTAGTCTGGGCGGGTAGCGCTTCATTGTAATGGGTGGTTTAAAGTGAGAGGGAAGTCTCTCAGGAGTTCATCCCTGGCCTTGAGAGTGCCAGAGAGGAAGATGCCGGAGAGGAAGACAGAGGTGTCTAGTGAAGGATGGGTGGAGATAGGAAGGTGTGGTAAAGCTATGCAGAGGTGAACTGCTCACAAAACAGTACAGGATGCGACAGTATTTTCTAATAGGATAAACTAAGATCAGCTATGAGGAAAAAATACAAAGTGATCTGCCCACAAGCATTAATTAATGCCTTGATGTTTACTGAATGCATACAAAAGGCAGAAGTTCTCAACCTGTGGATCGTGACCCCCATGGGTGCCGAATAGCAGATATTTACATCAGGACTCATAACAAGAGCAAGATTGCAGTTATGAAGTAGCAGTGATATAATATTATGGTTAGGGTTCAGTACGACTTGCGGGTCACAGCTTTAGGAAGGTTGGGAACCACAAAAAAAGCTCTAGGAATAGATGAGAAGCTCAATATTATAATATGTTCAAGTATTTATATGTCAGTATTCTACAGTGGGCTTCTGACTTCAGATTCCTATACCATGTGAAAAGTTAGGCATGGCAGTGCCTGCCTATAATCCCAGCACTGGAAGGAAGCAGGAAGATCCTGGGACTTTGCTAAGTCCATCCGGTTAGTGAACGCTATCTCAAAAACTAAGGTGAAGGTGTCAGGAAACGCCTGACATTGACCTCTGGCCTTCACGTGCGCCCCTACGGTTGCATGCACTGTAATCTTATGAGTGTTGAATGCTATCTGTGTAAGGTCTTACTAGCAGTTCTTTCAGAGTCAAACATCTGAGGTACTCAAAATTAGGAGCAAGAGCCGTGGGCACAGTTGGACCTGTGACCTTATCTTTCCTAACACTAACCTAATTGGACTAAGAGTAACTTAAAACAGTCGCAGTGCTGGGCTGGGGTAGAGTGAGTGCCTGCTTGCCTGCCAGGAAGCCCTGGGATAGCTTCTCATCACAGCACATAACTAGCCACTGAGGCCAAGTGCCTATAACCTTGGTGCTCAGGAGGTGGAGGGCAGGATGAAGAGGGGTTCAAGGCCATCCTTTGCTACATAGTGACTTTAAGCCTAGCCTGGGATACATCACACCCTATCGAAAACAGAGTAAGAGTTAAGCAGGATGGCTTAGAAGTTAAAGGTGTGCCGCCAGGCCTGCCCAAGTGAGTTTGATCATGAGGATTCACATGGTGTGGGAGGAGGAGAGTGGTGCCGTCAGAACTGCAAAGACCATTTGCAGAACACATCCCCTATTGGCAGAGCAGTCCGTCTATTTGATGCACAGGAGCCTTTGGGGGTTTCAGAGGATGTTTGTGAAGTGAAAAGCCTTGAGAGGTAGGCTCTCTGCCAGGCAGTGTGGTAGGGTCAGGACAGCCTTTCCAAATGTTGAGACTGGGAAGTGCTTTCCTTATAGGTGTAGCCCAGAAAGGTTTTGCTTTCTGACAAACATATTTGTCCACATCAGTGTCTTACCATCAGTCTGACTCCCCCAAACCAGTGGCACAGACTTCTCTTGGATCTTGGATAGACATCTTAAAGCTTCAACGTGGAGTCCAGAAGTCTCAGGATTTTTTTGT
>JADRCD010208612.1:0-20499 GCA_019843815.1 Montemys delectorum | reverse complement strand
TTTTTATTTATTATATGTAAGTACACACTGTTGTTGTCTTCAGACACCCCAGTAGAGGGTGTCAGATCTCATTAGGGGTGGTTGTGAGCCACCATGTGGTTGCTGGGATTTGAACTCAGGACCTTCGGAAGAGCAGTCAGTGCTCTTACCCGCTGAGCCATCTCCCCAGCCCCGAAGTCTCGGTTTTCAAGTTCGAAAATTACCCTCAATCTCAGCTGTACTTAGACTTGCTGAGGGACCTTTTTAAAGTTGTGATCCTGAGGCTTCACCCTAAGACAGAGGTTCCCAACCTTCCTAATGCTTTTAATACACTTCCTCATGTTGTGGTGATCCCCAGCCATAAAACTATTTTTGTTGCCACTTCATAACTGTGATTTTGCTACTGTTATGATTCATAATGTAAATATCTGCTTCATGATGACCTCAGGTGACCCCTGTGAATGACCTCCGAAAGGTCGGGCCCCACAGGGTGGGAGCCACTGCCAGAAGTGGCTAGAGTCCCAAATTCAGAATGCCTGGGGCTGAGAGCACCTGACTGCCGTGTTTTAGATACTTAAGAAGCATTGGTTGTTCCCTACAAGTGTCTAGTTGTCCAGAGGGCTTTCTTGGGTAGGCAGCTTCCCCCAGCTGCCTAAGACCAGTGCCGCTCACCCCCACCCCCACCCCCACCCCGGTGTGCCCTGCGATATTCTCAGAGAGTGTCCAGACCTGAGCAAGCGGGCTGTCTACTGGCCTGCTGGCTGTGTAGACACAGCTGTGCAGGGCTGCTTCCAGATTCCCCACTGTCTCTGTAGAAGCAGTTGATGATGTCTGTCTGCAGCAGGCACATGAGGAGGGAGCAAGCATTTTGTATAATTACAACATTTAGCAAAGAGCATGCTCTTAAGGGAAATATTTTTAGTAAGATTTTGGGTTGCTTACTACACAGAGACCATCTTGTGAAGCCACCTCCGTCCTCCAACCTATTCCTTTGCCCAGTTGACCGCGCACACACACTGAAAAAGTAAATTTCAAAGAAGCCGGTGTTTTAAACTGCTCTAAATTATCTTGGCCTGGTTTCTCTCTCCTTCCTTTACAGTCTTGAACCACAGATGCCCAGGAAACAGTTATCAAAACAAGCGTTTCTGATTGGCATCTCTGATCGCTCAGATAGCCGTCCCGCCTCGGGTCCTCACCTGGGATCCTTGTGTGATATTTTGAGTCTCTGTGTTTCACTTTGCTCTTCCTTCCTACACCTTTATTTGAGCAATCAGATGGTGTATGGCCACAACAGAAATAACTGTTGATGCAAACTCAACTGACTGATTACCAGAAACATCTTCCAGGTGTTGTGGAGGACGGCAATAACTAGAAACCACAATATGTCCCCAAATGGTGTTCCTTATAATCCTTTGAACACCAAAACGAGAATTTAATCTAGTCTTGTTTGGTTATGGCTGAATTATCTTTACCTTGGGGGGAGGGGGTGCGCTGAAAGTTAACATGGCACGGTTGACAGGTGTGTAAACTTTAAAGCGGTTCACTTACAATGACTTTATAACAAGACCATTTGGAACAGTACTGGAATATCAAAACCCATATGGAAGGTGGGAAATAGATCACCTCCTGGCAGCCAAGGCTACAGTGCGTGACGCAGAAGGAATTAAGTCTTGCTGATAATGTGAAGGGCACCGTGTTGTCATAAAAGTCAGTTTGCCAGGTGTTGGACGCACACCTATATGGTCCTAGCACTTGGGAGGCTGGGGCAGGAAGATGGGGAGTTTAAGATCCTCCTCAAGTATATGGTGAGTTCAGGGTAGCCGGTGCTATGTGAGACCCTGTCTTAAAGGGAAAAAAAGATGTCCGCCTTCTTGGCCTCTCAGATGCTAATTGAACGCTTCTTGTAGGCAAGGTGTTGTGAGACGCCTAGGGCGTGGTGACCCTTATCCTTGAGAAGATTACAGTTCTCAGATTCATTGGGGGTTGTTTATTTGCCTGTTTTTGAGGCTGGGTCTGACGACTACTGCTCCTTTTTAGAGAAGGCTACCTGGAACTCAGAGCTCTGCCTGCCTCTGCCTACGGGAGTGCTGGGCCTGCCCTCAGTCAGCTGCTTTAACGTTGCTTGCTCACAATCTACAGCTGTTTGTTTTTCCTTTAAGTGTTATTTATCACACACTTGTACCAAAAGCCATTCTTACACTCTGTGGTAAGGAGGGAGCTGCGGATCAATAGAAGAGTGCGCAGTAACTCGTTAAATCCTTGCAACGGTACCAATGAGGAAAGCTGAACACTGGGATTAGTTTGTTCAAAATCACACAGTTAATTGGGATCGACCTGTCTGGCTCTAGAGCCTGCACTCTTTAATCCCGATGCTAAACCGTCATTTGTTGTTTTATTATCTGCGTCCTTCTTTAAGTTAAGATGTCCACTCATAGGAACAAGGTCCTGTCCACACTGGCACTAAATATTTACTGGACTCAATAAGAAAAAAGTGTCGATTAAACATACTTCTTAAATTGTGTGTACATATGTCTGGGTGCTTTGCCTGCCATGTATGGCTGTGTACACACAGTGCAAACAAAAGCCAGAAGAGCACAGTGGATTCCCCAGGAATTAGAGTTACAGACAGTTGCTGAGCCATCACGTCGGGGCTGGGAATCACCCCTGGGTCCTCTGGTACAGTTGCCAGGGCTCTTAACAACTGAGCCATTTCTCCAGCCCATGTATGGTATAGTTAATTTAAACAGGAAAAACCATGCCTGGGACTAGAGAGAGAAAGACAAATGACGTCAAAAGAGTCTGCCTCCTCCGTTGCACTGAGTTTTCAAGGCCCCAGCACATTCAGATGGTGCCAGGCCTGCTGAGCTGATATCGACGAAGCCTGAGCTAGCAAGAGAGGAATCACATCATGTCACTGAGAGTCCCCTGTCCCCTCTGCATATTCAACACACACACTGTCAGTACTCGCCAGCCAGGTGACTCAACCAGGGACTAAGCCAGAGAAGAGAGCCCAGGGAAGAAGGACTGTTCACCCAGTATGATAGCTCTGCGGCAGGGAAACCCCCCTCAGGGAGCTGTTGGCTGCCTTGAGCATGACCTGAGTGGAAGGCCCACCACCTGATAGCTCACAGTCACACCTGCCTGCAGCTCGTATGTGGTGGATGTGTGGCCATCCTTTCTCCTGGCCTGGTTACCTTGTGCTTTAGTTAGACATTTAGTTTTATGTGTCTTGGACCATTCAGTTCCCACTTTTTCTTTTCTCTTTCCCTCTTTCCCCCACTTTGGTTTTATAGACAGCGTTAATCTGTGTAGCCCTGGCTGCCGTGGAACTTGCTTTGTAGACCAGGCTGGCCTCAAACTCAGAGATCTACCTGCCTCTGGTTCCCCAGTACTGGGATTAAAGGCGTGTGCCACCACTGTCCAACCTCAGTTCCCACTTTTTGACCCCTTCACTCTCCCATGAGTAAGGCTTTGATTCTTTCCGCTGTGTCTAGGGACAGTGCTCCAATTTGTTTGGTGTGTGCTGCTCTTAACAATCTTCTGTGGACCCGTGTCTTTGCCCGTTTTCTTCTCCTTCTGTGTTTCCATCATAGCCCATGGAGTGTGGAAAGCTTGGCCAGGTCCGTGAGGAAGGTTGAGTTAATATTAGCGGAGAGGAAAAGGCCAGCACTCTACACAAACGGAACAAAGCTAGCAAGCTAGGCTGACCAGAGCAGACACTGGCCCCTGCAAACTGCATAAGATGTGAGGGAGCCTACTGTGTGACTCAGTGGTTCCTTCTGCTGGAGCCCTTTTAGCAGCAACTGATTCCGCCCTCCCCAAGGCCAAGATAGTGACATCAGAACTCAAATACGTGGGTCCTTTGGAAGTCTCCGAAAATTTAACCTACAACAGTAGGACTATGGAACCAAAAATCAAACAGTCTGGGCCAGTGAGAGGGCTCCACAGGTTAAAAAAAAAAAAAGCACCTGTGGCATATGCCTTACATCCTGAGTTCGAGTCCCCTGAACCCCTGTGAAAGGGAAAAGAGAACTGACCCCAGAGAGCTATCCTCCGACTTCCACGTGTGTGTGCCTCCAGACACATCGTGCACACAGGATAATAATAAAAAGCTGTTGTTGTTTTTTATTTAAATTAAAGAACGCTACTCCCATCCTTTGTTTTTAGCACTGCACAGCATCTGTTAAGCAGTGTGGTCTCTCTTTTTAAACTCTTTTTCAGGATTCCCATACGAAAAGGACCCCAGGCTGTACTTTGATGACACTTGCGTGGTGCCCGAAAGGCTGGAAGGTAAGGTGCCCATTCAGTGAGCTAATAAGTGAGAGGGTCGGTGATGTCAGAGCACCTCAGTCAGTCCTACCGTGGTTGATGAATGCCTCAGTCACCAGTAGCCACTGCTTCCCCTGCAGATCTCTGAGAAACTTCAGCCTAAATAATTGCATGCACACGCCCCTGTCCCACACAGGCAAAGTCAAGCAGGAGCCCACCATGTATCGAGAGGGGCCCCCTTACCAACGGCGAGGCTCTCTGCAGCTGTGGCAGTTCCTCGTCACCCTTCTGGATGACCCAGCCAATGCCCACTTCATCGCCTGGACTGGCCGAGGCATGGAATTTAAGCTCATAGAACCAGAAGAGGTGAGTCCACGTGTCTCTGTTACTTTCCTGTCGATGAATGATGTAGTGGGGCTTACCGTTTCAGAGCGGTAAGAGTCTGTCATGGTGGGGAAGCAGGGCAGCAAGCTGTGGGCACATCAACAGGAGACGGAGACTGAGAGCTCATAGCTCTAACACTGGCGTGCTGCAAAGACAGCAAGCACTGGGTATGGCTCACTCTTCCTGTCAGTGCATGTTGCCAAAGAAACAGGCAGAGTTCTCCATTGTAGAAAACATTGCAAGTATTTGACAGTCCTGGGCGGGCGGGGAGATGAGGGTTGAAGCTGTGAACTGTTTCACTAATACAAGTTATGTTCTTCCTCTTAAAGTTTTGAAAGTGCAGTTGCTGTAACAGACTTAACCTTGTTCTCAACCCTGGTCTGTTACAGCTTGTGGCTGAGGCTGTCTAAACACACTGTGGCAGTTCAGTAATGCACTTACATTACTGTATATTTTCTTTTCTTTTTTAACATTCATTTATTTAATGTGTGTTTGCATGCACGTGCAGTAAATTCATGGTGTGCATATGATGAAAGTTGGAGGACCACTTGTGGAGATCAGTTCTCTCCTATATGTGGGTTTCAAACTCAAGTTGCCCAGATTGGTAGTATCAGCAAGAGCCTTGACCTGCTGAGCCATCTTACTAACCTTACTCCATAATTCAAATGCCTCTAACTTAGAGAAATAAAATTACCAATAAGTCTTAGAAACCTAAAAGTTTTAAAGTATTTATTTTGTGTGTGTTTGTGTGTGTGCACTTGGCTGTATGTTGGTATGCGGTGTGTGTACAGTGTCCACAGAAGCCAGGAAAAGGCATTGGATCCCTTGGAGTTACGGGTGGTGGAGTTACGGGTGCTGGGAATCTAACACGGGTCTTCTGCAAGAGCAGAGAGCTCTTAACTGCTGCATCCTCTTTCTAGCCATCTCTCCAGAATATAGATGCTTTTTTCAAAAAAAAAGTATGTTTTGTAGGATCCTGGTTGGTTTAGTGAGGGTTACTATTCTGCATTGCTGTGGTAAAGCACCATGATCAAAGGATATTGGGTTGCTTGGTTTTCGTTTATACTTTATATCATTGTTCATTATCCGAGGAAGTCTGGGCAGGAACCTGGAAGCAGGAGCTGACACAGAAGCCATGAAGAAGTGTTGCTTACTGGCTTGCTCCCCATAACTTGCTCAGCCTACCTGTAAAAGCCAGGGGAATCCCCACCCACCAATGAATGGGCCCTCTCACACTAATTAAGAAAGTGCTGTACAGCAGTGGTCCACAACCTTCTAAAGGCTGTAACTCCCAAATACCGTACCCCTGGTGACCCCTGGCCATAAAATTATTTTTTAGTGCTACTTCATAACTATAATTTTGCTATTCCTATGAATTGTAATGTCACTATCCGATATGTTGATGGTCTTAGGCAACCCCTGTGGAAGGGACGTACACAAGGTTGAGAGCCACTACTCAGCAAGCTTCCTGCAGCCTGATTTTTATGGTGGCATTTTCTCCATCTCTCCTCTTCCATGACTAACTGGTATAAAGTTGACATAAAACTAGACAGCGCACCAGTGGTTAAAGGAAGGGCACAAACTTCCATTATTTAATAGAAAAAGAAACTTTGTTGCCATCTTTTTTGCCCAGAGCTATTCACAGAAAGCCCTAAGACAGAACTACTTCCTTGTTGTCAGTGAAGATGCCACTGTCGGTCCTCATCCTGAACACAGACAGCATAGAGCATTTAAGCAGGGTACTAATGTAACCCATTTCAAAGGGAGTAATTTTAATTTCTGTTTGGCTTAGAGTTTAAAAGGGTAAAGATAGAAAAGATACACACACATCCACACTCTCACTGGCTAACATATCCTTCTTTTAAAAGTATTGGTCAGACAACCGCTATCCCCGGAGTTGGGTACAATAAAAAATGAGAACAGCACTCTTGGGCAGCATTCCATTAAGGACTGCAGAGTTAGCAGTGGGAGGTGACACCCTGACACCCTTGTTTGGAAGAAGGACATGGTCTGAAAGTTGATAGGAGGGGTAGGGGGTGCGGAGGATGACCTTGCACTGGTTCAGCATCCCAGGCTTCATTTAAAGTGGTATAAAACATACAGTTATGAGAGTGGGGAGCAGGGGAAGGCTCAGTAAAATGCTAGCCACAACAAGAATGAAGGCTCCAGCGCTTATCTCCAACACCCAGATCTGTGATGCCAACAGTCAGGGAGTCAAGACAGGCAGATCCCTGGAGTTCACTGGCTGTCCAGCCTAATCAAATGGATGATGGGTTCCTGGTTTAGTGTGAGGGCTGATTTCAAAGAATAAAGTAGAGAACAGCCAAGGAAGATACCCAGCTGGGCTCTCTGGCCTCCATATGAATATAACACCACATGCACACTCGCGTGCACATACAAAAATGGTATCCCTTGTCGCCTGTTTACTTACAGAAATGCCATCCACATGTAGTGCAGACAGCCTCTGATTGGGCTCAGTTGTGCGGAGACAGAGGCTCAGCTTCCTGTCATGTGGAAGGCTACTGCCCCCCCCCCCCCCCCCCGTAGGCCCATTCCTCCCTCCCTCACTGGCTTCCTAATATCATGGCCTGGCTTATGTGAGGCTCGATGATAGGTTCGACTCACCGAGGCTTTTTGAAAGAAAAATAAGCCTGTCTTGTGGGCAGCCCTTATTGATTCATCTCATTCCACAAACAGGAGCTTTTATGACTTTATTGCCACCGCCCCAGGCCTGAGCGCAGGCTGTCCAGCTGCAGGTAAACCTGGTTATGAGCCTCTGTTAAGGCTGTTATTGAATCTTCCACTCTCCTGCCCGCGGTAAGGAAAAGGCTGAGCATATGGCAGAGGGCTCCTGTTTCTTACTTAACGAAGGAGCCACTCTTAACCCAGAATGCTCATAAATACCAAGTGGCTTCAAGTCACATGTGGGAAGCCTATGCTGGCCCTGAGCCTCTCTGTTGATTGAGTAGCATTATTATTGTTGGTATCATCATCATCATCATCATCATCATCATCATCATCATCATCATCACTGTTGCATTTTTATTGTGGGGGTAGTTCAATAAGTCTCCGTGTTCTGCAATCCACAGGAATGAATTCTCTCTGTCATGGTCCAGGAGACGCTTCCTGGTACCTCTGCCCACTCGTCCTCGCCCCCCCACCCCAGCCTTGTTTCTTTAGCAGTTGCTTTTTTTCTCTGTACCCTGAGATTCATTTTTAAGCTTCCTACGGGGCCCTTTGCAGTCTTTGGAGCACTCAGCCTTGAGCTGTGCAATGTGTGCACTTTCTTCTGCTCTTTGTATAACTGTGAGGACCCTGTCCTTGTTGATGTCAGGAAGATACCACCAACTCCTGGGGAAAAGCTGTAAGAAGTTGTCATGGGGGAGCTTGAAGGGTGAAGCAGAGGAGGAAGCTGTTCGGGATGTAATTGTAGGCAGCTGTGTGGCTGAGTAGTGCACTCTGGGTAATTATCCATAATATCCATTACACTGTGCATGGAAATTGTGGTTTTAGAACTGCATTTTGGCAGGCCCCCTAATCAAATGTCTTTTGATAGTCATCCAGCTTAGCACCCTCTCAATTATGACTGACTCGGCTTTAATCTGGAGCCATTTTAACTGTGAATCTGCATCAATATGAATATTTGGGGGGGGGGGATAGGGTTGTGTGTTGAACGTGTGGCAGACCAGTGCTGGGGTTGCTAGAAAGAGCTTCTCCTTGTTCTGTGACTGCTTGCTTGCTCTTTGAAGAGGAATAGGTGAGTCCCCTGTCCCTCATCCCCCTCCCCCTTCCCCTCCCCCTCTAGCCTCAGCTCCCAAAATGTACATTCTCTAACTTAGGAAGCAGAGAGGAGTGAGCTGGCAGTGTGCTCTCGCCTGCTCCTCCTACCACCAAATAGGGACTGCCTGAGTCTCCAGCTCATCACCCATCGCTATAGAGGGAACGCTGTGGTGAGACCACTGAATCACAGGGCACGGGCCTGGTAGATGAGTCAGTAACCATGGCTACCAGAGCAGCTCTGAGATCCGCACATACACAAAGCCTCTCCAATAAGCTGTTGCTTACGTTGACAGCAGAGAGGTCACCACTCAAGCCGAAGACTAGGCAAAATTGTTTTCTACTACGGAGTAGGGTAAAGGGACTGCCAGCTGCCGTGACGTTCCCTATCGCTTGGGGCAGACAGGTTGGCAGTGAGTTTCAGAGTGTGGTTGCTGTCGACCCTGGTTACAGTGTGGTTGACTTAGCAGGTTTCTCTTCTCTTAGCAATATATTTCCGTTGATTTTAAAATACTTACCTTTCACAGGGCAATGGTGGCACACACCTTTAATCCCAGCACTTGGGAGGCAGAGGCAGATGGATTTCTGAGTTTGAGGCAGGCCTGGCCTACAGAGTGAGTTCCAGGACAGCCAGGGCTATACAGAGAAATCCTGTCTCAAAACGCCCCCCCCCCCCCCCCCCCCACAAAAAAAAATATTTACCTTCGAGAGGCACATTGGCACACACCTTTAATCTCAGCACCCCAGAAGCTACCTGAAACCAGCCTGGGTTACCTACATAGTATGTTCCAGGCCAACTACCACTACAACTACACAATTAAGACCCTGTCTCAAATAAAAATAACCTTTAGTGCCAGGCAGTGGTGGCACACGCCTTTAATCCCAGCACTTGGGAGGCAGAGGCAGGCGGATTTCTGAGTTCAAGACCAGCCTGGTCTACAGAGTGAGTCCCAGGACAGCCAGGGCTACACAGAGAAACTCTGTCTCGAAAAAACCAAACCAACAACAAAAATAGTGAGGATTTTGTTTTTGCAAGGTATTGCCTTTTGGGCCTTTCTTGAAGATAGACTTGAATTGATGAAAGATGGAACTTCGGGAGACCCAAGATTTGTGGTTACCTGAGACACACTTAAAAAAAAAAGTGGAAATTAAAATTGTATAAGATTTCTCAAAGGGCAAAGTAGAAACCAGGCTGGTGGGTTGCTCTTGTATAATGAAGCCAGATGAGTTCTTCCATCTCAGGTTGTCTCTGGTATTTGCTAGAGGTCTTTCCAGAGTCCCGAAATCAGAAGGAGTTTCTGTCACTGCACCCAAATAGTTGATGTAGACTGCTGTTGTCTTTCCACATACCTTCACATTTAACCGTTGGCTTTTTCTTTGGCAGTGTGTGTGTGCGTGTGCGTGTGTGTGCGTGCATGCCTCTCAAAAGAGCAAGATGAGGTTGATGGTGCATGCCTGTGATCAAACACCTGGGAGGCAGAAGTGGGAAGATTGCAAGTATGAAGCAAGCCTGGGCTCCATAGAGAGATCTTGTCTCTAGATAACACAAAATGTAGAAAAACCTCAAAAGGATGTGGTTAAGGTTGGCTTTTTTGAAGTGTGGTTGGTTTTTGTTATTGTTGGTTAGTTGGTTGGTTGGTTTGTTTGTTTTGTTGGGGGGTTGTTTTGATTTTGGTTTTCTATTGGTTTGGTTTTTGAGACAGGGTTTCTGTGCGTAGCTATGGCTGTCCTGGAACTCTCTGAAGATCAGGCTGGCCTGAGACTCAGGAAATCCACCTGCCTCTCTCTGCCTCTTGAGTGCTTGGCTTAAAGGCATGCATGACTATACCCAGCCAAAGTTTCTAAAGGTGATTAAAATGAATATCTCAGACAGTTTACATTTCCACAGTGGATCCACCCTGACAGTCACTCACTCTCAAGCAGGAGCAGGAACGTTTAGCATGCTAGGAACAGAACTTGATCGGCTGCCCCAGTAATCTAGTAGTAGACTCTAGTAAGAAATCTCCCTACTACAATGCCTTTTTGCCCAAAGCTCCAATTACATCCCCTCATCCCTGCACCTCAAGTGGACCAGGTTGCTATAATGCACTTTAGAACTGTGCGAGAAGCCCTGTTAATTTTTCATTAAATGGATAATGGTGCTGTGTGCTTTACTGTCCATTCTGCGGGTCTGTTGGGAGCCAAGAACTGGATGGCAGTAGCTATAATGATCTGAATCCCCCTTAGTCCTAGAGCTGCAATAAGTAAACATCTCCCAGCCCCTCTCCAATCTTATTAGAATTGAACTTCTGCTCTGCAGGCCCATTAGCAGCTCACTAGCATGTTCCTAATGTTTCAGGAATGACCATTCTAATTATTCCTTATTGACTGCTACAGAAACCATACCACTTAACGGCGATATGTTAATGGTCTGTGAGTATTGGTCAATAATTCATAAATGGAGAACTAGTGGAGAGCCTGTTCCCTCTGGGATGCCAACTGAGTCCTCATGTCTCACCGTGTTACAAGTCTTCTACCGCAGGTCTCACCTCCTAGGAACTGTGGCCGAATCACCTTTACTTAATATTTGATCTTGAAAGAATAAAAAGCTTTCCTTTCCAAGTTAGAGAGACTAAGCATTAGCGAGAGCTGTTGAATTACAAAATGTCCTGGGAACGTGTTTGGATCTTGGCTGTCTTGTCCCTCTAGGTTGCCCGTCGCTGGGGTATTCAGAAGAATCGACCAGCCATGAACTATGACAAGCTGAGCCGCTCTCTCCGCTATTACTATGAAAAGGGCATCATGCAGAAGGTAAGCGCCCACAGAGGCTTAGAATGCCATGCCTTTTTCAAGGAGCATGGTCCTCACCTCTGTAATAAGGTCACTTACAACTGCTAGGAGAAGAACTTTGAGTCTCATAAGCGAATCTGTGGTAGGAAAGAACCTGGAAAACACAACAAAGAGAAGGCTCACAAGCCAGAGTGGCACACCTATAGTGCTAGGCCTGGGAAGGTGGGAACAGGTCAGGAAGTCAAGGCCTGTTTCACCTATATATCACATTCTAGGCCAGCCATGCTACATAAGCTCCTGTCTCCTAAAACTTGAAATAAAAAGGCATCATGTGGATATTTAAAGTACCTGTAGGACTGAAGACGTGGCTGGCTCAACATTTGAGAGCACTGGCCTCTCCCGAGACCTGCCTTCAGATCTTAGCACCCACGACAGGCAGCTCACAGCCTTCTGTAACTCCAGCTCTGGGGATCTCATGCCACCTCTGGCCTCTGCAGACACTGTACCCATGATAGATATACATAGACTCAGGTTCACACATGTATTTATTAACAAAAAAGCTTTATTTTTTTTTTAAAAAAAAAAAAAGTGCTTTTACTGTTGTTGAGTACATGCTGACAGAAGCTGCTGTGGAAAACATAAGAGGAAACTGGCTTCTGCTTTTTTTAAGCTACCTCCAGTTAACAAAAGACCCAAAGACTTAGGCCAGTTTTTGTTGTGTGTGTATAAAGAAAGACCTGAATGAATCAACTTACAATCTCTATTCCATACAGCTAAAACATTTAGGGCCCAGCATCTACACCTCTCATTCAGTGGGACACCATCTCAGCAGGTTAGAAGAATAAGAAAATATGTTTCTCTTTTAAGCCTATACAGTCAAACAGTAACCACATCATTCAGTAAGAGGTTTTTCTTTGCAAAAGAGAAAATAAAGTATATTTTTGAAAAAGCCACTATAGAGCCCTTATTAGAGTAAGGGGTTAAGGGACTTCAACCTTAAAAATCCCATTGATACAGGGAAGATGGGACTGAACGTGCCTTTCTTAAATACCACATATATACATTTCCCCAGACTCTAGCATTTACATGATGGGGAGCCTACGTGCACAGGCTGTGTTTCCCCAGAATGCTTGGGACAAGAAGCATTTAATATTTTGAAGATTATCAAATTTTTTGGGAAGCTTTGCTAGACTTTAGTTAATTTTAAGGTATTTTATCCACCACCATCAGTCCCTCCCCCACCCCCGCCAAAAAAAAACCCAAAAAACAAAAAAAGACAAACCCTATATCCATTAGCATTCATTCCCATTTTCTCTCCAATCCACTTAATATCCTCAGATCAAATCTCAAATGCAGGAAGAAGTGTGTTATCAGTTGTGTTTCTATTGCACGGATTAAAACACCGTGACCAAGGCACTATATAAAAGGAAGGGTTCATTTGGGCATATGGTTCTGGAGGGTTTAAGAGTCCATGGTGGAGCCAGACAGTGGTGGTGCATGCCTTTAATCCCAGCACTTGGGAAGCAGAGACAGGCAGATTTCTGAGTTTGAGGCCAGCCTGGTCTACAGAGTGAGTTCCAGGACAGCCAGGGCTACACAGAGAAACCCTGCCCCGGGGAGGGGGGGGGGGAGAGTCCATGGTGACAAGAAGTGACAGGAATGGATGCTGAGAGCTCACATCTTGAACCATAAGCAGGAAGCTGAGACAGTTAAACTGGAACTGGCATGAGGCGTTGAAGCCTCAAGGCCCTTCCCCAGATATCTACTCCCCACACAAGGCCACATCTCCTAAGCCTACACAAATGCTGCCATTAACTGGACGCTTGCTTATTATGTGTTCAAATGCTCTGAAATTATTGGCATGTTTCTCATCCAAACCTCTACAAGTGTCTTCGTCCCCGTGTTGCTCCTAGATCTAGGGCAAATATGAAAAAATGCAGTTCAAGGCATAGAGGCTCAGGACTAAGGAGAAAGGGCTGTCCCTTGTGCTGACTCAATTTCTGAGCATAGGAAAACCCAGAATTGTGGCTATAGTGGGTTCAGATCTTAACATTCTTCTTTGGTAGCCTGTTGGTCATGTGCCCTCTTCTGTTCCTCGCAGAGCAAATGCAGTCCTTTGTTGTAGTCTCAGGGTAATACATCAGAAAATGGTCAAGTAATACTAATGTGGTACCCATTGCTTTATTGTGACCGTGGCTGAATGAGATGGCCAAAAGGGAAAATAGCCTATCGTGTCAAAGGTAGTTCACAGCCTGAGTCTCTGAATGGAACAGAGTTAAGAATTAGTGATGACATCAGTGCTGGATGCCACGCCACCCTTGGATTGGTGCCAAGCCATCCTGTCTCGCTCCACTAATTGCCTTCATGCAGGAGGCTTTGTATTGCACAATTCTTTGGGGGGAAAAAAAACAAAACTGCATACTTACTCATAGGAAAGTCCATAGGCTGGGTTGGGGAGGTTCAGGCCATTGAGGCTTGAGGATTTTAAGTTCAAGGCTAACCTGAGCTACATAGTGAGTTCCAGTTCAACAGACCCATGCACTAAGGTGATGGTGTGACGGATGGAGTCTGGGGCAGGCTGGCTTACTCAGATACTTCATTTGGGAGCTTGGGATATTGCTCGGTGGTCAAAGCTCCTTCCAGGCAAGAGGGCTGGAGTTCAGATCCCTAGAACCCAGGGAATTCTAGCCTGGGAAGTCGGGTAATTTGATCCCTAAAACTGTTTCAGCAAGTTCTAGGTTTGACAGAAGGGTTCCTGCCTCAAAGGTTACGGTACTGTGATGGAAGAAGATTCTTGATCTCAACCACGGGCTTCTACATATGCACATACATGTTCATACATGATCCTGTGCGTGCAAAGAAAAGGGGGCTCTGAACCCTTCGAAATAGCATATTCATCCTGGGAAAACTGTAAAACCTGGAGGCCACTGGAAGTGTGGTCTGGCCATCTATCTGCATTGTGACTTAAGTGCCACACCAGCCCCAAGGCAGCCAGGCTGCCTAGACTGTCCGTACAGGGCAGAATAAGGCTTACTGCTGAAGGAGGAGCCATACCCCCGTCGTGCATTTGAAATTCAAAAAATTCAAATGCTGTCTTTTAAAATACTGAGCTGCGGTGTCAACAAAACCCTTGGCAGGGAATAGGTCCCTAAAATGCGATTGGAATAATCAGCTACTAATTAGCCCTTTGGTGCCTTGACTCCCTGAGAGAGGTTGGCATCTTCAAAGTTCTCATATTCTTCACCGGAGCCCCATGCCTTGCGCCCGCTGAGTCTTGTGTGGTATGTGTTCTCACGCAGGTGGCTGGGGAACGGTACGTCTACAAGTTTGTCTGTGACCCGGATGCACTTTTCTCCATGGCCTTCCCGGACAACCAGCGCCCGTTCCTGAAGGCAGAATCGGAATGCCCCCTCAGTGAGGAGGACACGCTGCCGCTCACTCACTTCGAAGACAACCCTGCTTACCTCCTGGACATGGATCGCTGCAGCAGCCTCCCCTATGCTGAAGGCTTCGCTTACTGAGTTTCTGAATGGCTGAGTAGCCAAACCCTAGAGCTAGCAGTCCTCGTTCAGGCAGACAAGGGCAGTGGTTTTGTTTGTGTTCTTGGCTGTTCCTAAAGCTTGCCCTTTTGAGTATTATCGGGAGAACCCAAGCTGTCTCCAGATTCGACACCCTTAAAGACAATACCTTGGCTAGGGAGTGGGAACAGGGAGAGACAGAAAAACCACCAATTCCTGGGGAGACATGGAAGTCCTCCATGCCACCATGGCCAGTATGTGCAGAGCAGTAGAGCATCGTGTTCAGGTTAGCGCCCAATGAAAGGGGACGGAGTGTGTGACAATCTGCGTTGATCATGGACTACTAAAATGCCTTCGCACAGGAGGCTTTGACTTGCACAATTCTTTGGAAAGAAACTGCACACCCATAGGAAAGTTGATAAGGCTGGGTTGGGGAGACTCAGACCATTGCGGTCTTGAAATTGCAAAAGTCTTGTAGCTCCTTCTGAAATCTTTTCCCCTATAGTCCAGAACTGGGGAGGCCAGGAGAGCTGTTACTCACTCGGTGGTTCTCAGACCACTGCTCCTCTTGGGCCTTCCAGCCGAGCGGTCGCCATAGGTAAATCAAGTCCCCCTCCTCACAGTCACATGGCTGAGTGCAGACGGCTTGTTTTAGAAAGATGATGAACATGACAGTATTTTGTTCTGCTTTGATTTGGGGAGGGAGGGATCATTTTGCTTTTGGTGATTGCTTTGGAGGAAAAACAGTTTATATAAACTGATTTTTGTAGTTTTGGTATTTAAAGCAAAAAAAAACAAAAAACAAAAAAACCCAACAACAAACCTTTTTGGTAACTGCACTGCATCCCTGGGGCTACGGGGAGGTGCCCACTTCAGAAGATGCTGCAGCCTGAGAGGGGATCTGCTTCGGCTTCCCCTGCGCCACATAGAAGCCTGCTTGGTGCTTTCTGCACCAGACAACTTGTTGAGACGTTTAACCTGATTTGTCCATTTTTGAAGTGTGCAGGGCAGTCTGGGCACAGTTTAGCATTCTATGTGTATAGCTCTCCATGCTCACTAACGAATTCCTTCTCTGGGAAGCAGGATGTACATACTACATACATGTTATGTCCCTTTAACAGCTGGTCACCTGCTGGGAACCCAGGCACCTGCCTTGTTTTCCTTTTTTCTTTCAGTTTTGGACTTTCAGCCCCGCACAGTGGTTCCCTGGGGTCTGAAACTTACCTGTCACGTACAGGTAAAACAGAGCTAGCTAGCATCCTGGCTTCCTGCTACTTTTTAAAAAAATTTTTCATGCTGATTGCTGTATTATATTGGGAATGTTCTTAAACAACCAAACTAAAGCTATGTAAAAATTGGGTTTGGAGTGGTGGGAAAGTCAGCAGGAAGCTCCAATGCCTTGCTGCCTGACTCCTTGTTGAGAGGAGTTTGCTGTCCTTGACACTCCGCACATTTGTGTTCCTCCCATGGGGGGCACAGAGCTGACTGAGCGTGGGACATTTGCTGTCCTACAAGTGAGGCACTCCACAGCCTTCTCATGACTTGTGAAAAGAGGTTCACAGAGATGAGGGGGTAAGTTTTAGAGCTTTTGAGAACCTAAGGTTTTCCTCTCAAAGCTAGTCAGCCCACAGAGGTGTCAAACCCAAAGCTTGGGCCTTAATTAGCATTGTACTCTGATGAAAGAACTCTTTCATAAGCATATTTATAGCTTTCTAATCTACACACAGTCTATACATAGATGCGCTTTTTACCCCAGCTGGCTAGAGATTTATTTGTTGTAAATGCTGTATAGATTTTTGGGGTTCTTTTGTTTTTCCTCTCTTTACTTTTACTGGTTTGGGGTTTGGTTTAGTTTTCTTTAATGAATTTATGCTGTTGGGTGGGGGGGGGGGGTTGAGAAGGATCTTCTTTAGCCTGAGCTACCCCTCCCCTGTTTTGACGGCATAGCCTGTGTGCCGGCAAGGGAACACAGGACCGTAGCGCCACTTTGCATTCCCACCGGACTCTCGAACCTCCTGCAGAGCCATCCCTGTCGAGGTGTGGGTGGGGCTTTCATGCATTTGCTTCTTTTCCAGAGTGTGGAAGTCTACAGTGCAGAAAGGCTTTAGGCTGCCGGTTGATTTGAACTACTTCCCCCTGCACGGGGCTGTGTACTTCCTGCCAAGCTGCGTTATATTCTGTACTGTGTACAATAAAGAAGATTGCTTTCCTTTACGCACTCCTGAAACCTTCCTCTTTCTTGCCCTCGGGTGTTTTAATTTTCAAGTAAGCAAGAAGCAGCTCCCCCAACTCCTACCCCCATCTTCAGCTCCCGAGCCTTATTCATGGATGGCGGAGTTACGTTAGGGCTGAAAATCTGATCCAAGGGGTTAAAGGCCGAGAGAGACCACCCCAATCCATGGTGAGCTGATATCACCCCAGGCCACTAGCAACTCCACCCCAACCCCCAACCCTGCCTCACTTAAAGTGTGATTTTGTTTGAACCTTGGATTCTGTGAAAAGATTAACTAGGCAAGACCTTTTTTGATTTCTTTTCTCCTAACTCAGCCCCTCCGGTTGATAATTTTAAAACTGCTAAACACAAAGGTCATTTCTGAGGTTTTCTCCCTAATAGATTTTGCTTTGGACAAGTGAAATATTGTTTTGATGGTTCCTCAAAAGAGCAAGTTTCTCTTTTTCTTTCTTCGTTTCTTTTCTTTTTTTCATGGACATATAGCAGTAGATAATCTTTCCCTCCATGTCCATCGCTCTTGGGGGAAATAAAGAGGACAATGTGACAATGTAGTACACACATGCATGGAGCTACATGGAGGGAAGTCATTGGCAGAGTTGTGTCGCATCCTGTGTGCCGGGCTCCTGTTTCATCTTTGTTATACACTGTTTAACTTGGGCCTTTCAAGACTCCTACTGCAGAAGAGAAACAAAGTGGAGCCTTGTAGGGCCTAGGACAGAAGGCTTTTCTGTAAGGTATCTGCTATCTTTCTTTCACTGTTTTACAAGTCCCGAAGTGTAAAAACATCCAAGACTGAGTTGGTACACAGCCACTTGAATGGGGACATGTGGGGATGAATGAATGCCACATAAACTCCATTAGCTTCGACAGATGAACAAAAGCTGCTCAGGGAAAACCAGGCAGGGTGTGTGGGACAAAGGGGCTCCGCTCTCAGATTCCTGATGATAAGACTCTTGACAGTCAGCTCCCTGTTCTCCTCAGGCTCGTTGTCTCCCAAGGCTCAGCCCCAGATCATTAACCAAATGCCAGAGGTCCCCTGACACTTGCCTGGTCAGTGCTGGATGCTGGGGTGAGGAAGCCAGAGAATGGTAAGCGGCTTCTTCATGGTGTCCCCTGTCAGGAGCCTGGGTAGGGGAACAATGTCCATTCAGCTGTTAAGATGACAAGAAGTGTGAGGACAAAAGACTGCGGTTTTGAGAGCTAGAGCTTACAGTCTAAATTGTAATGCATCTGGGACTTGGGTGGTGTGGAGGGAAAACACTCGAGACAGTTGAACTTTGGGAAAGGTAATTTGCTGAGCGAGCAGTCAGGTAGTTGGAGCACAATGTGTCTCAAAAATGCAAGCCAAATCAGGGGAAGAGTCCTGAAAATCTAACACAAAGGTAAAACAGACACAGGTTCTCTCTGGTAAGTGGATTGTGCTTCATATTGAGGGGTCCATGGTGGGACATGGACAAGCAGCTGTGTCCTGGTTCTGGCAAATACGTAGACCCTATTTAGAAAGGGACCCTTGAGTGTCTAGCCTACCCGTAGTCCTTCTAGTTGAAGAGCTGGCTCGTAACAGCCAGCCTTCAATTTGTTGACCTTGGCAGTGATCCCTAGCTAACCATTTGATAGCACTTTACAGTTTGCAGAGCACAGCTTTCTTAAGTGGGAACACTTGGTCGAAGTCAAATATGAAAATAGGGCTCTCAGCCTCCAAAATTATTCTCTTCAGAATGTTTCATACTGGCTACCACACAAATCAGGCTAGACCCTAGAAGGCTGGGCCTGTGGGTTCTGGCCCCAGCTATGGGATCTTGGAGAGCCACTGCTTAGAACCCCTGGAAGGTGGGGGACATTTCCCAGGGAATGGAAGGTGCATGTATGTGCACTTGCAGTTGTGGGCAAGTAGAACAGTTAAGAATATCACTGATCCTCCTTTATACTGCACAGTTCTCCATTCAAGCATATATTGTCATTTTCTAAGCATCCACTGAGAACCTATTGGACACCAGTCACTGCTGAAGACTTTAGAAATAGCAGTTTCAAATTAAAGGTTGCTTTGTGGCATGGTAATACTTAAGATGACCCCTCAAACTTTTCTTCCCTTTCACTACTGCCCTACAACGGGGCTCCTAGCCTCATTCTCCTGTCGTTAAAAAAATAAAAATAAAAAAATAAATGACCCCCTCAAATGTTTGATGTCTCACTTCCCAGCTCACACTTAAAACAGTGCTGAACCATCTTACTCAGACCATCTTGACTAGATGGTGGGTGGTTACTAAACCTTTACCTTATTAGTTGATTATTAACCCAAGGATGTTAACTCTTTGGTGTGCTCTGTGCCAGGAACAAGAAGGAAAGGTAGGTACAGGGTTGGTGTGCTGGCAGATGCAGCTCACTCTGGTTGGCTCAGGGTGTGTCGTGGCGTCTGTTGTGTTGGCCACTAACACTGAGCAGGCCTCTTCTGCATAGTCCCGATTCCATTCGGAAAGGGGATACATCTCAGTTCCACCACTCAGGTGTCAGTTGTCACTTACGGGAAAGACAACTTGGCTGTGGGGAGAACCACAATGGAGCCCACCCAGTCCCTAAGCAGCTCTCCGGCTACTAAGAAAACATTCCTCTGGACTAGACAGATAACACTGACTGTCGCCATCTGGCAAGTAACAGCCTTCCATGGCAGGTGCTGCTCTGGAGTGTGTAGCTGAGGGAAAGAAGGCAAATACAAACCTTTATGCTCTGGACCTCATGTGGCAGAAGGGAGCAAAAGAACAAAAGGAATAAACAAGTGCTGGCATTTGCCAGAAGATGCTAGCTACCACGGAAGGAGTGAGAGGAGATGGGGTTGTGGGCGTGGCTTTAAATCCTGAAGTTAACGGTCTCACAGTTGAGCTGGCTAAGCAAAGACTTGAAACTCTTGGTGGCTAAGTGCAGTCACGTGACTGGCAGCCATCTTGGTTATGGGAAAGTCGTACCTTCATTGGAACTTCAATTTTATCTCTCTTAAGTTTTGTCTGTTTCAAATGTATGAATGTGAAGTGGTCACTCCATGCTTGTTTCAATCTTAGGTGTGTGAGAAATAAAAAATGCTGTTTCTTTCTCCTGCCACCAGCTGCCTAGACTTAGAATTTACCTTTGGGCTTTCTAGCTACTAGGATTATTTAATGAGTTATCAAAGTCATACCTCCATGTGTTCATGCTAAAAGAATAAAAATATGACATATTTAATAATCAAAGTATATATTTTCAAGGTTAAGCCTAGGTGCGTGCTCTCCTCCCCTTCCTCCTCTTTCTCCTCCTCCTCCTCCCCCCCCCCCTCCTCCTCCTCCCCTCCTCCTCTCCCCTCATCCCCTTTCGCTTTCCCTTCCCTCTTCCCTTCCTCCTCTCTTTGCACAAGGTCTCTTTCTCTCTTTCTCTTTTTCTTCCCCCTTTCTCTCACTCTCTCCATGGCAACTTCCCTGTCCTCTGTCCTTGGGGCCAGTGAACTTGTCAGAGAGCAGCTTTCCATTAAATTCTGTGCTCATTTCACCAGTGGAGAAATAACTTATCAGAAACTAGAGTCAATTTACAGTCTGAAACCAGCTC
>JADRCD010208611.1:52921-70487 GCA_019843815.1 Montemys delectorum | reverse complement strand
TTTTTTTTTTGTTTGTTTGTTTTGGTTATGTTTGGTGGTGATGGTGGCTGTTAAGAAGCAAGAAAATGGAGGACTTGCAGGGAGTTGGGGAAGGGAAAAATAGAATCATAAAACATATAAGTGGGAATTGGATGGACAATTTAAAAGAATATTAAGCAATTTTTTTATAGAGACAAGAATTGAAGAGCTGGCTGTGCAGTTTATTTTAAAAACTCTGCATTTTCCTTTGCATGATATTGTACATTTACCTGCTGACAGGAAAATATCACTTTAAAGGATTTAGAGAAAAGCATCTCATCCCCCAGGGGTTCCTGGTACTCTGGCAAGAAGTATAACTACAGACACTGAGCAGAACACATAGCCATTTCTATAAAAGCACTGTCTACATTTTATAAAAACTGAAACAAAAACAAAAATAAATTGTTCTTTTTGACCTAATTTTAAATATTTCAATATTTAGCCCTAATCAGAATGCATGCCTCAAAACAAACACGATACCATCAAATGCAGGGCCTCGCATGGTAAATTGCTTCCTAGCATCATTAATGTTAGACTATTATTTTTATGAGAAATTTTTTATTTCTGTTTTCAGCTTTTTCCTTATTTACTATGTTTCATTATTTAAAAACAGTTTTAAATTAAATATATTTTGATCATATTCTTACCCCTAATTCCTTTCAGATCCTCTACTTCCCCCTTCCAACCCCACTTTAACTTTTCTCAAAAAGAATACAAAACTACACTAAACTGAAAACAATAATATAAACACAGAGAACGGAGTGCAGACCCATCCATCTTTGTGAGTTCATATGAGCCCTGCTCAGCTGATTTAGAGGACCTTGATTCCTGGTGTTCTCCATCCCTCCTGGATGTTAAAACTTTTTCTACCTTCTCTTTCTTTAGCTTCCCTGAGATGTGAGTGGATGGATTTGATGGAGACACATGTTCCAAAGTCTCTGGCTCTTTGTTTAATATCCAGTTGAGGCCATTTACATTTGCTCCCATTTACCATAGGAGAGAGCTTCTTTGATGATGAGCAAGGCACTGATCTAGGAGTATGGAAAAAATATCATTACGAGTCATTATTTTTCCTATTTTTATGTCATTATTATTTGGTTTTACTTGCTACTGGGTTATCTAGGCTCCAGCTCTAAGTCACACAAGCAGTGCAGTGTTTGAGTTCCATGTCATGGAGTAGGATCTAAGTTAAGTCAGTTTTTTTTTTTTTCTTTTTTCTTTTTTTTTTTTTTGTCAGTTACTCCCACTTGAACCATCCTTACCCTAACATATCTTGCAGTAAGTGCACCAGTATAGATATTGTTTTGAGGCTGCTTGGTGTCTACCATTCTTTATTTTGATATGATGGAGAGTACTTTCTTATACCAATGACACTGGAACATAGAAGTGAACGCTCTATGTAGAAACCTGCTTTACAACTCCATGTTCAATGAGGAACATGGAGGTGGTATCTTTTTTTTCTCTTTTCTTTATTTAAATTTCAAATGTTATCCCCTTTCCCAGTTTCCCCTCCAGAACTCCCCCCCCCACATCCAATCCTCCCTAGCCCTGATTCTATGAGGATACTCCCCACCCAGTCACCTATTCCTGCCTCACCACCATGGCATTCATACACATTGGGGCATCAAGCCTTCACAGGACCAAGGGCCTCTCCTCCTATTGTTATCAAACAAGACCATCCTCTACTATATATGTGGCTGGAACCATAGGTCAGTCCACGTGTACTCTTTGGTTGGTGGTTTAGTCCCTGGGAGTTCCGGGGGGTCTGGTTGGTTTTTGTAGGTGTTGTCTATAGCAGTGTAGGTGTTGTCTTTAGCAATAGAACTTGCTGTCAGTGCTTGAAGAGAAAACTAGGATCTTGCCAACAGCTTGGGTATTTGAGGATTCCCTTAGTGCTACTGAAGCCAACAAATGCAATTAGATGAAACCTAGGTCTGGAACTGCAAGCTTCTTTTGATGAAGAATAATGGCCAGTTGGGATTGTGTCTTCCTCATTATTTGGCAATCTCATATAGAATTCCTTCATTTTTATATATTGTAGGAACTTTCTATTGCATTAGGTTCCAATATTACTCTGCAAATGACCCTTAATTTTAGCAGTCTCTATATTCTTTTCCACAACCCCTACTATCCTCTACTTCCCACTATATTTATAGAACATTTTACCTAACCTAAATACAAAGGAATTATATACCTTCATTTCAGCATCTCATGGGACTTTCTTAAGAATTTACTGAATAAATGGAAAAAACTAAGTCGAAACATATATAAGCAATGTTAAATAACACCCTGATTCCTATCAGATCCTCAGGGATTAATCTGAGTATCAACAATGATAGACTCAACAGAGATTACAAACATATAGAAACTTAACAACTCTTTACTAAATGAAAAACATGTCAGGATGGTAATTAAGAAAGAAATCAAGATTTTCTAGTATAGAATGGAAATGGATATAAAACATACCCAAACTTGTTGGATACAATTACTGCTCTTCTGAGAAGCAAATTGTAGAACTAAGTGCTTACATGAAAAGAAAAAGAAAGAAAGAGAGAAAGAAAGAGAGGAAGAAAGAAACAAAGAAACAAAGAAAGAAAGACAGAAAGAAAGAAAGAAAGAAAGAAAAGAAAAGAAAAGAAAAATAGGAGAGATCTCATACTAATAATAGCACTCTTGAAAGTTCTACTATAAAAAGAAGAAATCAGACCAAAAATAAGTAGATGGCAAGAAGTAACCAAACTCAGAGCTGAAATCAATAAAATGAAACAACAAAACTAAACACCAATATAAAGAATCAATGAAACAAAGAATTTGTTCTTTGAGAAAATCAGTGAGATTGACAACCCCCTTTTCAAAGCTACTAAAGATAGACAGAGATTTAAATTTAAATGAAAAAAATTAGAAATGAAAAGGACAACAGACAATGACACTGTCATTGGGACCAAGCAACCTACCAACAGGATTAGGGTGTTACCAATTATACACACAATATAAGGCTGACATCCAAAAATATAAAAAGAACTTAAGAAACTAAGTATTAAGAAAATGATTAATTCAGTTAAAGAGTGTGGCACAGATATAGACAATTCTCATTAAAAGTAATGCAAGTCGGTAAAAAAACAAAGAAATATTCAACATCCTTGGCCATCTGAGAAATTCAAATCAAATCTACTTTGAGATCTCATCTTATACTTACCAGAATGGCTAAAGTTTAACAAAACCAGTGACAGCTCATGCTTGCATGTGAAGTAAGAGGGATATTCATACATTTCTAGTAGGGATGTAAACTCATACCAAATAAATCTCAGGAAGATGAGAATAAATCTACCCCAGCAATCACCGATACCTCTATTGGCCAAATAGGCAAATCATTCTTCATCCTACTACAGAGACTTTTGCTCAAACATGTTCATTGCTGCTCTATTTATAACATTCAGAAATTAGAAACAACTTAGATGTCCCTCAACCAAAGAATGGATAAAGAAAATACGGATCATTTATACAAAAAATAATAATTCAGGTATTAACAAAATGAGTTCATAAAATTTGCAGGTAAATTGATGGAGCAAAAAATGAACAAAACAAACAAATCCACTCTGACTGAGATATCCCAGACCAAAAAAGATAAAATGTTATTATTTGATTATTGGATTATACTTAATACCAGTACATATCTGGTATTAAGTCAGCGATAACCGAGCTACAAACCTAAGAACTATATAGGTTAGATAGAGAGTAATGGACTATGAGAACAACTGGATCGTGTTTGGAAAGGGAAATAGAACAATACATATGAAATTATTCAAGATCAGAACTGAAGAATGTTATCACTTTTAATTTAAAGAACTTTACATTTTAAGTTGAATTTCTTAAAATCACCTTAAACAATCATCAATGAAGGCCTGATCTATTTTATACATTCAATCTCTGTCCTTTCCCCTTCCTCTAATTAGCTATGGAGCAAATGTAAGACAACACAAGAAGTCTACCACTTAACCAAGAGGCCACATCAGTAACAACATTCAAAATTTATAAATTTTTTAAATAATCACATTTTTACCGTCCCTCCCACTATCCAATCAATAACTATCCTATTGTTTTTAAATATATATTATACTTTGCATTAAAATAAAAACCAAATCCTATATATTCGTATTATGATGCCAAATATTTTGTTTTGTTTTGTTTGTTTGTTTTACTTTCCAAGATCCTCACATTTTTCTTTGATTTTCTTATTTATTTATTTACTTGTTTGTTTATTATTTTCCTAATAGAACCATATGATTGTAAAGAGCTTCTCTCATTTTGTTTCTGTCTTTTGCTGATTGCTTCTCAACACTGACATCTACCAGATTCCCCAGCACCCACTAAAAACACCAATTGGTAGTTCACTTTTTTTCTGTCTGAATACAGCATGGGTACTGTTGTGATTATGAAATGTATGATGTGATATTGACAAACATTGTCTGAGATGACCCACATGACTTAAAAATATGTTGAAAAAATGGAAAGAAAGGGAAAGAAGTACATTTACCTGTTTTGACCATGATATCATGTTTCACATAGGTTTCTATGAAGGTAAGAACCTATAAACAAGCAATTTTAGATGAATTCAAATTAGGTCATTGATCCCATCTTGGGTTTGGGAAGGTCTATAGATACTTCCTTTTTGTATACCCTTGTTATTTTCTAATGCTTCCATGTTTATATTTTATCTTGATAAATCAGTTAATAAAGTCTCAAAATAAAAACTGAAAATATAATAGCAACTTGCTATTCATAGAGATTAGTTACAGCATCCACACAACTGACTGCCTCCTCCTTCTTTAGCCTTTTGAGGTCTGCACACTTCCTGAAACATGAGGTATTACAAAAAAAGTAAGCACGTATACGTCACAAAACTTATTTTTATAGAGTTTATACCAGGGAATTATAAAAGATTCTCAAAACTATATATAGCAATGCGTGTAAGAGAGATCACATGCAGGCTAGGAAGGATTTCTCATTTATGATCAGTAAATTAATATTTTATAATATATTACATATTATATGCCAAATCTACAGATTTAGTACATCTTTATCAAAATACCACTTATACTGTTCAAAAGAGCTGCAAAAAACAATCCAAAAAATTGAATGAATTCACAAAAACACTAGTCAAAATGATCTTGAACACAAAGGGCAAGGTATTTTTAAGCTTTTTACAGCCTGACATGAGAACATATCAAAAAGCTAGAGTAATAAAAATAACATAGTACCAACATTCAAACAGATATACACAACCAGGAACAAAACACAGGCCCAATAATTAAATTTGCATGTGAACAAACACTTTGCGTTTGTTGTTGTTTTATTGAGTTTTTTTTTTTTTTCAGATTTTTCAATTAAACTAGCCTTAAAGTCACAGAGATCCACCTTGTGGTGTTAAAGCCATGCTCCACAACAGACCAATAACTTAGTCTTAATAAAATAATGTAACTACCCAATAATGCATGCTATCACAATAGATATATATATTTAAACAATTAAAATTAGTATGTTGAAGAGACACGAGCATCTCTATGTTTACTGCAGAACCATTCACTGTAGTCAAGAGAAACAAACAATCTGTCTACCAAAAAGGTGGTCGTGTACACAGTGGCACACTGTGAAGCTTTACAAATGATTGTAATTCAGTCTCTTCCTTAAATGAGGTTAATTGGGGGGCTCTAAACATAGTGGGGCCAGGTAAGCACATCACATAAGACTCCGTTCATTGGTGGGATGGAAAAATACGGATCTTGTAGAAATTGTTAGTCATGAGGGGCTGAGGAAAAACTGATGAAGGAAAGAATGGAGAATCATTCACTGATGGACCCTAAGTTGGAAGCAAAGGTTGCTGGTGTCGCACTGCATAATCAGTTAGCTGTACATAACAATAATGTTCTGTACATACACTCCAAAACACTCAGAAATGAAGTACAAACTAATGAAAAGGCCAGTTAAATGAGAATCCACGTATTTGCACTGTGGGAGAAATGGCATGAATGCAAATGGTGTCTGCTTAACTCGACATGTAACGTAGCAACCAAAGGATTTAAAACATCTTCAAAGTGTAAACACGTTGATGGTTAGTGTGAATACCTGGTCAGAGCTTTCAAGGCAAAAGGGCCTCAACATTAGGCTATAAACAAATTGAGGCTCATTAATACCTTCAGCTCCTCTTGCCGAACTGAATGTCCTGCCCTGGACAATGCATGACATGAACCAGTTGTTCGCTTATGAGATGCAGCATATCATCTGCAGGACTCTAAATAGTAATAAAATTGCTATTGATTCTGTAAACAGATGCTTATGGTTTATTTTGCTCCCACCACAGTTACTTTTTCCAATATTCAGATTCATTATCCATGAGGGAATATTTTAGCTGGCTTACATGAATGGTCCTATGTGCTATTTGTACATCAAACGCTTAAATATATATTAATGCACTCAAGGTAAACTACTATTGACTACCTAATTTAAGTTTTATCTCCATGACTATCAGAACAAATTAAGCATGCAAGACTAGTGCAAACAAATATTAACTACTCTAACCTGTAAAGAAATCTGTTACTAAGCTTAATTTGAGGTATTAAGACATCAATCCTTAAATTATAGAATTGCATTTTCATGGCATGTTAACGGGTGACTTCGGGAGAAAAACAAAAAACCAGAAATGGCTTCCACAGTCAAATGTATATGGTGAATGTTGAATTAAACAAAGTTAAAGGTTTGGTTTTTACTTGGAAAATTTTAAAAATCAAATGCAAATTGAAATTCAGTGAGAATATTAAAAAGCACAGTATTTGATCATATTACTTTTACTTCACATATTTTCTTTCTCGGAGTGGAGTACCATTAATGTTTCTGAACTTTATCTGAAAGACTTTCTGTGCCAGAGGATTAGATTCACCTCTGGTCTCCCTTGCTGTTTCCTAAGCGAGCTGTGAAGTAAATTCTAACACTTCAAATCATTATAAACATGTGACACCTGTTTAAATATTTAAATTATTCTACTGTCATACTAAACCATGAAGGCTCTCTTTCAAACAAAATGAATCTTACCAGTGTGCTATATAATCACAATTTAAGCTGGGCATAATGGCTCATACCTGTAATCCCAGCACTATGAGAATGAGCCTTCACTACAGAGCAAGACACTATTTTATCTAAAAGTAATAGTAGTGTAAATATTAATTAGCTTACCATTTTATTTATTATAACTTGTTTAAAATGTATAAAAATATAGAGAAGAGAGAAGAGTACAAAGTACACATAAGGAAGTTTTTCCACAGTATAAAAAAATATACATATTTTGATGTTTCTCTGTTGCTTTATGTTTTAATATATCAAGCTTACTAAATTTTTTTTAGCTAGGTAACATCTATTATCACATTTATTGTTATTTGGAGTTTATTTTTAAAACCCCTTATTTATATTTAAAGATAATATTTTTTAAGTAATTGTAACACTTATTATCCAATAATAATACAATACAGGGAACAACTTGAAAATATATTCACTGAGGGAGCTGTACAAGAGCATGAACCCCAGTCATATAGTCTTACCTCTGAGGAAAGTTTTAACTTTTCAACTTTTAATATCCTGTGATACTCATCCTGTAATATCCTGTAATAAACACACACTCACAAACACTGACACACAGTCACAATCCTAAACATATATAGACATAAAATCTATATTTTCCCACAACCAACCATGCTCACAAACATATAAACATATGCATCATCCCTTAAAAATTTCATCAAATACACTTAACACTGCATGACACAGGGCAATCAAAAGGATTAATGATTTAAGCAGTGTATTTCACTTTATAACTTGCACTGGAAGGTAAAAACATTGCTATATGTTGTGCAGGATTATTCTCCATAACTTTATCATTAATTAAGGCCTCTTGTGCCAATGAATGTTTAATTTGTTACTTGTGAGTCATCATGTTAAAACTCCACTTTTAGAGGTTCTATGAAGAATTTTGATTTTTTTCTCCTGTGAAAAATTCCTTTAAGTGGCACAGACAGCAGAATCAACTGAATAAATATGTGAAGTTTCAGCACTTTTAGTATCTCACTTGGGAAATATGAGGGGCTTCCACTTCTTCCATCAGCCATCAGGTCACCCATTTCATTACCCTCATTTAAATATGTGTGTGTTTGTATGGATGTAAGTATCTAAGTGTGTATGTATGTATGTATGTATGAATGAATATATGTGTGTCTGTATGTTTGTATGTATGTATGTGTGACTATATATATGAATGTATGCTTGTAGAAATATATGTCTGTCTCTCTATATGTATTTATATATGTATGTCTGCAGTATATGTACATGTGTATTTATACTTGTATGCCTCTAGAGGCCAGAAAAGAATGTCAGGTGTCCTGCTCTATCACTCTTTAGCTTAATCCCTTGAGACAGTATCTCTGTAAACCTAAAGGTAAGCAGGAAACCATGAAATCACAGTATTCTCCTGCCTCTGATTCTCTCACTTCTCAGTCTTAGAACTTCAATTACAGGCTCACTTGCATATGACCCACCTTTCATGTGGATGTTGCTATCTGAACTCAGTTTCTTATAACCATGCATTGAGTGCTGTTACACACTGAGGCATCTCACTAACCTCTGTATATACCAAGATGTTTTACAAGTTATTTTATATAATAAAGCTTCCAAATATTTTTCCACATAATTTTTTTATTTACTTAGACCTATGTTTTTGATTATGCTGAAGGAAACTACCCTTGTCATGTCTGGAAGGTCCACAAAATCTAGTTGTTCTTGAGTTCTGTTGAATAGATTTGTTTTGAAGTTTCCTAAAGGCTTGAACCAAGTAATATAGGTAATATCTACCTCTGAAAGATTATTTGGATATATCTATGACTTCTCACCAAATATGATGGTAGACCTTAGGATTCCTATTCACCTTTAGTCATAAAGGATCCATGCCCAACTTCTATGGTGTTCTATTAGTCATTATGTCATGATGCATAATATATTGATTTTTTAACAAAAATTTAAAAAAATGAGTCAGGTTTTTCATGCTTCATTCCACATGTGTTCTAAATGAATTTTTTTGTCACAGTTTATAGTATTTGTAAAGGGTTCTGCTTAATAGCCAAAGCCAATTCTATGTCTTACTCTTTTCATAAAACCTAATTTAAAAAACCTACTCAGGGTCTGGACAGGTATTTCTGCTGTCAGAAAATTCTTAATTTTAAAGATCAAGACTGGAAGCATACACAGCTTTCCTTTATAAGCCAAATTGGGAAGATAAACCGTGAATATGAACTCAACAACCAACTATACATAAAGTTCTTATGAAATCAGATTCAGCCTGTAATCACAAAATAAATGAGAGCCAACCCAACAGAATCAAAGGCCAACAGGAAAAGCAAAGTGAGTTGTCAGACCAGTGAAGGCATCAGACATTACAACCAGGACATAGGTGTAAACTGAAATGGTCTCTTACTCATTTAGAGCCGCACATGTCTTCCCATATATCTTAGCTTTGATTTAGTTATATTTTCCTTTTTTAAATTATTATTTTATCAGCTATTGCTTTCTCCCAGTCCCCTTTCACACAGTTCTTCATCCCATTACTCCTCTCCCTTGTATCTTAGAGGGTACTCCCCCCACTGGCCCAGCCTCCCCCTTCCCAGGGTTTTCATGCTGTACTACAAAACAATAGTGATAAGACTACATGGCATTGTTACAGAGGCAGAGAAGTCAATCAATCCAATCGAATCAAACACCCACAACTAAACCAACGCACCTATAGACACTTGATCTTTGACAGAGAATCCAAAATCACACAGTGGAAAAAAGAAATCATTTTCAATAAATGGTTCTGGTCTAACTGGCACTCTGTATGTAGAAGCATGAAAATAGATCTATATTTATTACCTTGCACAAAGCTCAAGTCCAAGTGAATCAAGGACCTCAACATAAAACCAGATACACTAAATCTAAACAGAAGAGAATGTAGAAAAAAAACCTTGAACTCAATGGCACAGGGGGAAATTCCAGAACAGAACTCCAATGATTCTGGCTCTAATGTCAAGAATTCATAAATGGGACCTCATGAAACAGAAAAGCTTCTGTAAGGCAAACAATGCTGTTAATAGGACAAATCTGCAACCTACAGATTGAGAAAAAAAATCTTCACTAACTGTACACCTGATAGAGAGCTAATATCCAAAACATGTAAAGAAGCTAGCCTCCAAAAAACCAGAACAACACAATTAAAAGATGCGATACAGAGCTAAACAGAGAATTCGCAATGAAAGAATCTTGAAAGAAAATTATAGCTTCTAATCAAAATTGAAACTCCCAAATTTTAAGTTTAGAAAATTTCAAAGATATTCTTATAAAGTATTATAAAGTAGATACAAACAGGAGAGAAAAAAAACACCTGTTTTTATTAGCTCTGTGCCAGATTCCCTCCTCCCTGCTTAGTAAAAGAAGGATGAGGTCCCCTGGGAAGAATCACCCAGTTTCCCAGGAGATCCCTCTGCCAGTACCACTCTACTACCCTTTAACCAGACTCTCTACCCTCTCTTCTAACGCACCACCTTAGAGTATATTATTCTTGCTCAAAGAAATCTAAGGTCTGCAATCTAAAGTAAAACTTATTTTTGTCCCATGGTCTATATTCTGCCTGATCAACAGCAGCCACTTTAAAGTTGAAGTTGAAGCACAACAATTGCTTATAACTGCAGAGGGAATTACCCAAACTAACCAGTAATATAAAATGTAATTGGCACATTATTATAAAAATATTATACTTATAATATGTGGTATTTCATTTCTAAATATATTAAACAATTAATAGAAAGAAGAAAATGGTATAACCACAGATTCAGAATCACAAAATGATGTTGTATTAAAAAATATCCAGCAGTAAGAATGACTGATGAACATGAAAATACTTAAGAAACACTAATAAAAGAAATCCAAATCAAAGGAAAACATGTTTTCCTTATAAACTATGCAAGAATAAGAACATCATTTTCTTTTGCACCAAAAAGTATAACCCAGCATCAAGTCATTATCAGAGCTTTTAATACAACAAACTGGTTCCCGTTTTGTAACAATGTCGGCATAGTATTTTTATAAGCTTTCATTTTATCTCATACCTTTTGATCCATTTCTATAAGTACATTATGAGAGAAGTAGAAAATAAACACTTGTAATACTTTCATAAAGTTATTTGAATTGACAATTATGGAAAACATCTAAATATGTATAATGTCAGCTACTAATATGTTATGTATATTGTTTATTGTGCAGTATATGCGTTTGCCTTGACAGACATTTAAGCTGTTTATATTTCTCAGCATAACCACTGTTTTCAAAATATTTAAAAATTGAAAATAGACGTATCTATACTTCCATATCCGAAACAAGAAAGGATTTCCATGAAAAAAAAAAAAAAACATTTAGATGTCCTGGTTGAAATAGTTATAATACCTCCTTCAAACAATTAAAAAATGTTCCATTTGTTCCTTCTTTGATCCTCTGGCAGTTTTGTAGAAAGAATTTAGAATCGATAAAGTCTACAATAAAATTAGTACATTTTCTAATCATCTATTATTTAAACAAATAATGTCAAAAATCAACTGACACTGCAAAGGAACCAGTTCTTTAAGAAAATAAGTCTCATCCTAATCACTATAATTTATGTTTTAAATATTTTATAGCATATTCTCTGTCACATTTAATGTAAAATCTAAAATTATTTAGTGTCTCTTGAATTAATTTCCTTAGATAAAATTTTAGTGTCATCAGAGAGAAGTAGCTTAAAGCACACATCCCATCCACTCTAGAAGGGAAAATTCCATGGAAGCAGAAAGCACATACTAACAAGTATGTTTCTGCTATGTTGTGGCACTCTTCTTGCCAGCCAATGTCAACAAGCACTGTAAATAATCTCAACCAAACTGCCAAGGCAACCAGACTTTAAACACAAGATGACAATAAAGATAATGAGTATTCTTAATTTTTTTAAAGGTTTATTTATTTATTATATGTAAATATACTGTAGCTGTCTTCAGACACTCCATAAGAGGGTGTCAGATCTCATTACGGATGGTTGTGAGCCACTGTGTGGTTGCTGGGATTTGAACTCAGGACCTTCAGAAGAACAGTCAGCGCTCTTAACTGCTGAGCCATCTCTCCAGCCCTAATAATGAGTATTCTTGATGGATTTTTTTTCCTATAGCAAAAAACATCAGTGTTATCAAAACAATTCTCGTTTCTTTATTTCAAATTCTGTAAAACTTATAAATATGTTCTGTAATAGATGCAACAGTTCAAAACTTTTTATGAAAATTTTCTGAATATCATAAACACAGTTATAACCTTGAAAACTTTATATTTTGACTTTTCATCTAGTCTCAAATTGATTGGAACATTAAAGATTCTAAATCAATTAAACTGACCCTCTGTATAGCAAGATTATCTCAATATTCTGGCTTCATTTTGTTGTACATACAATATAAAATCATCAAAAGAGAGAACAAAGGAAGGGGCAAAAACACTACCATGCTTGTACTTCAAAATATTTTTATTTGTGAGGATAAATGTATCATGAGGTCAAATGATAAAGGTGTGTTGATCACATTTCTACACTTGGATGGGTATGCTATGCCAAAGAAAAATATCTAAAATACTTTTCATCTTAAACTTCCAAATGGCATCATGAGAAACTTGGGTTTACTTCCATATTAATTACTTTTCTATTGCTATGAAAAAAACACAATGACTGAGACAGCAAATGATAAGAGTTGGCACAGAGAGGCAGAGTAGCTGGAGGGGCGATCTAAACCCAAACCTCTTAAACCACAAGCAGGAAGCAGAGATCCTAGTCGGCCATGACCTGTTTTCTTCTTTCAGTGACCAAATCTGCTAATGCAAGGTCAGCCCAAAACACGGCTGAAACTCATGCTAAATGGTGATACATGAAGATAATAAGAATTTTAGTCACACTTGTCCTTAATGTAGAAAATTCAAAAGAGGCAAACTTTATTAACCTTAAAACAAAGATATAATGAATAGCATCACTTGGGTCTCTGGTAGTTGTTGTAGTTGTTGTTATCATTATTTATTTGGTAAGTCCCTATAGTTGGCATCAAAATCTATTTATTTCTATTCTATAGCCAGACATGTAATTACTTGAAATACATTACCTACAACTTCAAGGCACTGGGGCTAATTCCTTGAAAATATTAAGAAACATATTTTAAAGAAAAAAAAATAGGAAAGAAAAGCCATCAATGAAAGACACTCAACATTTAATTAAGTAGACAATACATTCATTCAAAAAGAGATTCACACTTTGTCATTCAAGATTAAACACATTCCTAAAGCCTATATTCTCTACAGGAAAGAAGAAGCAAAATTATGCTCATGGAACCAGGTATGAATATAGAAATGTATTTACTTTATTTTTTAGATTCTGTTATCCTATAGCCAAATTTTGCATAAAATAAAAGCTAGAATCTGAATGTGCCATATATCTAAAATGCAGAACTATTTTCTTGGGAACTTAATAAAAGTTAAGAAAGTCTGGCTTGAATACAACATATCAGTCAGGAAAACACATTGACTTTTCTGAGCCATAATCCCAGGAAGAGATGTGGCCTGAGCAATAATGAATTCAAGCTCTTCCTGCAAAATGAATCAGTGTATCAATTGTCTGACTAGCAATTATTATTTTTATATAATGGCTGCTTTTAATTTAATCACTTAACTAATTTTTCTGCCTTTACCCTTTTTAAGCACAACAGATCTTTTATTTCCTTCAAGAAATACAAAGACAGATACAGGAAATTCAGGGTTAGACTTGAGCCTTTCCTTACACACACAATCAGAGCTGGTCCTTTTAACTATAGTGACTCAAAAAAGGGACCAGCTGTAAAGAAGGACAGGAAGGAAAGGTCAGAGGTTAATAGAAAGAAGGTGCTCAGGAGGCCTTTCCAAGTCCCAGAATATATTGCTCTGACTTTATTATTAATTTGTTATTTAAATTTCTATCTGAAAGCACTGTAATAGCGAATTTATACCATTATTTTTAGTTATATATCAGCAAATAAAGCTCAAATAATGAATCAGATATGCTTAAACTATGACTCAAAACAAGAACCTCAAGAGGTTTGTCTCGCATGAACCATGGGAAAATACTGCTTATTTGCATAGCTTTTACTTTTTGAAAATTTATCAATCCTTCTAGAATAGAAATATCAAGAATCATTTGGCACACAGAATAAAGGTAAATATACGAAAATGCAAATTAATTTACTCCCTAACGTTTGTGTATATATACATTTGCAAACAGATCGCCAAATACTTGAGCATAGTGTCTTTGTTAAAACTTTGTCTTCAGGCGGCAAATTACAGAACCGGAAGCACGTGCAGATCTCTCTTTCCTTTTGCGGCCACCGGGGGATCGCAGCCGCAAAAATGAAGTTCAATCCCTTCGTGACTTCTGACCGAAGCAAGAACCGCAAAAGGCATATCAATGCACCTTCTCACATTCGGAGGAAGATCATGTCTTCCCCTTTCCAAAGAGCTGAGACAGAAGTATAATGTTCAGTCTATGCCCATTCGAAAGGGTGATGAGGTTGAGGTTGTTCGAGGACATTACAAAGGCCAACAGATTGGCAAGGTGGTCTAAGGGTACAGGAATTAAATGTCATCTACATTGAACGAGTCCAGCGAGAGAAGGCTAATGGCACAACTGTCCATGTGGTCATCCACCCCAGCAAGGTGGGTCTCACCAGGCTAAAGCTGGACCAGGATCGCAAGAAGATTCTGGAGAGGAAAGCCAAGTCCCAACAAGTAGGAAAGGAGAAGGGCAAATACAAGGAAGAAACAATCAAGAAGATGCAGGAGACATCTCATGCACGGCTTCCATTAAAGACTGCTTAAGTAAAAAGAAAGCAAAAGACCAAAAAACCAAAAAACTTAGTCTTCAGCCAAATGAAATAGTTTTAAACTAAGCCAACAGCTTTGTAATCTTGAGCTAGACTTATTGAAGGAACAAGGAGTGTTGCAAGATAGAATGCTGTACATGGGGACGGAAACTGGAGGTGGTAGTTACACAAGAACAGACCAAGCAGAAGAAGGCGAACAGTATGCCTAGTAGGCAGTATGGAAGAGCGGTTGAAAGCATATACTTCAGAATCCAGGATGAGAAAGACTGAGAAGCCACCACTTACAACTTAACTTTTGTGGTCTTCGTGATTTTGTGGTATATATGTGTGCACAGAGGTATGTGAATGCATGGACACATGCACCTATGTGTGTGCTTGCAAGCATTTCTGCATGTGTCCATACATATGTGTGTGGGTGTGTCCGTGTGTTTCTGTGTAGGTATTTGTGTGTTGTCTTTGTGTGGCTTGGTGCCTCACACATGGTGAACACTCATTAAACAATAAATGCTGAGGCCATTAGTTTCTCAGGAGAGAATCACGATAGAAAAACCTTTCACATAAAAGAAACAGTGACCATACATGTGGCTTATATGCTTACTGTTTGCATTGTCCTTGAGTCAATATGCACTATTCTCAAAGGCACGTAGGTAGCCAGTAATGAAATGCCCAATGGTGAGTAGAGAGAACTTGTAGAGTTCACCTCCAAGAGAAAGACAAGACATCAAGTGGAGGGATGGGGTTGCCATCCCACAGTCAAAAATTCTGACAGGGGATCTTTACTGCGGGGACCAAAAGGAAAAGAAACTGAGGGAAAGGCAGTCGAGTGACAGGCCCAACTTGGGATCCATTTCAAGGGGTGGCTCCAAGGCCTGACGCTATTAGTGATGCTATGGTGTGCTTACAGACAGGAGCCTAGCATGGCTGTCCTCTGAGAGGCCCAACAAGCATCTGACTCAGACAGAAGATGATAATTACATCCAACCAATGGACTGATGTCAGGGACTCCTGTGGTTGAATTAGTGAAAAACTGGAAGAAGCTGAGAGAAGGGCAACCCCAGAGGAAGACCAGCAGTCTCAGCTAACCCAGAGCCCTGAGATTTCTCAGACAATGAGCCACCAATCAGGTAGCATACAGGAACTGGTCTGAGGCCCCTGACACAAGTACAGCAAAGGAATACCTGGTCTGGCATCAGTGGGAGAAGACACATTTAACTCTTTTTACTACAATTTTTACAGATGAACGAAGGCAAGGGAATCATACTATTTTTCTCAGGATCACACAACCAGTAATGAAATGGTGCAAATTCATAGGTATACATTTAGGTTTCCTAAATTGAATCCAAGGCTCTGAGTGTGCAAAATGTTTACTGAAGAGGTTGGTGATATCCGTGCTGTTCTAAAAAAAAAAGAAAAGAAAAGAAAGAAAGAAAGAAAGAAAGAAAGAAAAGAAAAGAAAAGAAAAGAAAAGGAAAATGAATATTCCAGAACCTTGGTCTACTTTTATGACCAATCCTATATCTTGGGATTAATTTGTATACTTATGGGACATATTAATTACTACCAGCAACATAGCATATAAAAGACTATATCCATCTTCTCCCAATAAAAACAGAAGCATCAATCAACTTAAAATCAGCAGAACAAACATCAAAGTAACATACACTTCCTCAAACCTTGCAGACAGATGTTAATTAAAATGTGATTAATTGTTCCAGAAAGAACACTCATTATGTTCAACCAAGCCAGGTGGAATATGGCATAGTTATTGCAAGAAGTCACTCTGCATTCCTTCTACCATAACCTGGATACTTGACAAGCAATGCTCTAAACCACTATGCCACATACAAGTGCCTGTACAATAGTGATTATGAAAGATGCTTTGTACTTCCTGCTATCACAAAGTGTCACAGAAACCACAGAAGCTCACCCCATAAACTCAGTGTTAATGGTCAAAAGAGTGGAAAAATATTCCACACTTTCATGTTGCCAGCAGAAAACAAGAAAATATGGAAGTGAAAATTTTTTGAAGAAATTAAATTGAATTGTCAAAGTGGAAAGTGCAAGTGATAGATAATTTGTATAGCAATAGAAACACTGGCGCTCAACTAGGAAGCGGATGGACACAAAACATAGGGACAGTTGGTATGTTATGAGCAACTTCTAAGTTGTTGTGGTTTTCTTCTTTCAAATACCACATAGTTAGAACTTAGAGTTGAATATAAAATCACACGATTACAAGACATAATTAAACTGTGAGTTCCACCCAATATTTTCTCCTCCATGAGTTTTTCTTCTATGTTATGATTTACTTTGTGCTCTAGCAGAAGTCTGGTTTTACCAGCTGCAAGAGTTTGGAATTCTGGGAATTTTTCAGACTATATATAAGTCTAGACCTCCAAGAGGCAAGACAGGGATAGTAGTTGCTGCTCATTCATGGGGGTTGGATGAAATTTGTTAGCAGTCATGCTCAATGAAGAAACAAGAAGAAAGGAATTAGATCAGATCTCTCTCTCTCTCTCTCTCTCTCTCTCTCTCTCTCTCTCTCTCTCTCTCTCTCTCTCTTTCCATCTCTC
>JADRCD010208611.1:12466-52821 GCA_019843815.1 Montemys delectorum | reverse complement strand
CAGTTTGGAGGAAAGTATTTTTAAATGTATTATGTGCAACCCCTCAGATTTGGTGATACTAGTGAAACTGAAAGGGGGGGGGATAAAAAGGTGGGGGAAAGAGGAAGCCACATAGTAGCAAACATTAGCTACATAGACTCCCTCTCCCTTGCTTCATGCACATAGTTGGCTACACAGAGTAACTACTCAGATACTTATACTTTGCTATATGATATCACATTTAAAACTTCTTTCCTCCAAACTGTGGAAACCTAACTGTGTATTATGTGCAACATCACATTGTTTCTTGACTACCTTAATGTATTTTTGAGACTTGCTTCCTCATTTCACTTGTTTTATGAAACAAAGATCTATGAGAAAGCCAATTAAAACTTAAAAAATATAAGTGACAACATCTAATATGTCCATCAGATCATTCTTAAAATACTGAGCGCTACAAAAGTCACAAGTTGTATCTATTTTCAATTCTTTATTTTTTCACATATATCATAATTATGTATTTTTCAATTTTTAAAATTATAATTTAATTGCAGCATTTCTCCCTTCCTTTCCCTCACTCCATACCCTTTATAAGATGCCCAAGCTCTCTCCTCATGGACCCTTTTTATAGTAATTGTTATTACATGAATATATGTATATATATAATACACATTCTAAATATAATCTTTCAGCCTATATACTGTAACTTATATGTAAATATTGATTCTTTAAATTGATTACTTAGAAAAAAAATTTTGGATACAAGAAAAGTCAGATGACTGAAAAGATGGATACAAAAGATGGAATTCTTACTTTTCTACCCTAAGAAAGCACTGAGAAACTTTTCAAATGATGTTTCTTCAAATTGACAATTTTTTAATACGTTACTCAAGGTCCCAAGGCAATGAAGGTCCATGGATTGCTTCTATATATATACCAATAAATGTCCCTTCATAAATTTTGGAAATACAAAGCAAATAAATAATGAAAAATAACTAACTTAAAAAACATTCACTTTAAGAGATAGATAGATGGATGGATAGATAGATAGATAGATAGATAGACAGACAGACAGACAGACAGACAGGGATATAGGCAATTATTCTGTAATACTTCTTCCTTTTTATTTATCATATACTAGATCATATTATAAGTCCTTAATTCTTTATTAATTTAAATGTTTCTCTTCATTGCATTCTGATGTTTTAATATACTTCATTCCTGATTATTATGAGTAATAAAAAGCCACAATTACATTATTTCAAGAGAAAACAGAAGATATTGTAAGAGCAGTGTAAAATGTTCTCTGCCCATGTCTTCAGGACCATGTAAAGCCTTTTCTGACAAAGTGTTATGATCTTCTTGAATGAGTTTGAAGGTGCAGAATGCCTGAAATACACTATAGAATGGGGAATCTTCCTTATAGAGCAAGAATATATGGCACTGTTAGATTTGAATCTTAGATTCTAGAGGACAGAATATTACATTGAATTATCCAGACACAGTGTGTGGTTTGAATATACTTGACAGATGGGAATGGAATTATGAGGAAGTGTAGCCTAGTTGCAATAGGTGTGACCTTGTTGGATAAAATGTGTAACTCTAATGGTGGGCTTTAAAGTCTTCTAGTGAGCAATCTCTGCCCAGTGTTGAGGACATCAGTGCTGAACCTTTGGCTGCCTCTGGATCAAGATCAAGAACTCACGGCTCCTCCAGCATGTCTGCCTGCACACTGCCATATTTCCCATATGGATTACAATTAGCTAAAAATCTAAAGTAAATCAACCTCAATTAAATATTTCCCTTTGTAAGAGTTGCCTGTGTCATGGTGTTGCTCTTCACAGCAATAAAACCTAAGACACCCAGAAAGAAAAATAAAAATAACCTCACCATGTGCACACATGTGACACAATGTCATTGAAAGAAACTAAGATACATATGCATGTGTGTGTGTGTGTATGTTTATAACTGTGATATAAACTTCTTTACAGATCAGCATACTCAATGAATCAAAATATTATCTCATCTGCCCCGCCCCATATGCCTTGATATGCAGTGTCCTAGTTTTCATTTGCTTTCAATGATTGATAATTTCTGTTCTGAATTCTTCTGTAAATAATATTAAAGTTAAATGGATTCAAGAGGTGGTATTTGGGATATATATATATATATATATATATATATATATATATAGAGAGAGAGAGAGAGAGAGAGAGAGAGAGAAAGAGAGAGCAAGAGAGAGGGTATGCAAATACAGATATGTACTATGAAAAAGAGACAATGACTTTGAACAAGAGTAGGGAGGGAGTGTGACAGAGTTCAGAGAGAGATGGGGAGGAATAAACATTGTAATTACATTGTTCCTCAAAAATTAAAAATAAAGGAAAAGAAAAATAAACTGGAACAAATCTTTAAGTTAAATCTTCAGTAATTTTTGTTTCCATAGTTTTACTCTTAACTTACTATACTGCAAGAAAAAAAAATTGTTTCTGCATAAAATTACTTTGAGACTTTGCAGCTAACTTTGATGTCTGACAACAGTGAGTTATCGATCATATCTCACATATCTGTGAAACTGATTCATCTGGTAAGGATTGATATTAACTACATAGCATTTAACATGACAACATCAAGATGAAAAAGATTATCATTTCTTACTGTAATTATATTTAAGTGAAAAGAAAAAATCTCTGTGCTGTAGAACATCTGTGCATTGTGGAATAACTAAAACATGCAGCTTGATATATGTTCTAGCTCACATTTTGAGAGGTAGTTTAGTGGTAATGACTCAAAATCTACTCTTGTAGCAAAGTTTTAAATACCGTATACACCATTATTAACTCTAACCTTCATGATCTATGACAGACCACTAGCAGTAATGACTTAGTCTCTTTCAGTGTCATGTTGCATCCCTTGTCCCTGAACATGATGAGTTTGTATCTGCCTTTGTGTGTATGGTTAATTTCATCAAACATCGTATTGTCTATCTTGCTTCATGTTCTTTCAAGTGATAGATTTCTTCTTTACTTATAAGGCTGAAAAGGCTTTAGTTGTGCATTTATAACATGTTATCTTTACCTATTTGTTAATTGGTATGTACTTTAGTTGATTCTCTAAGTTGACTATTTTAAATAGTTCTTTAATGAACATGGAAGTGGAGACATCTTCAACAGTTTGACTTTATATTGGGAACAATAACCAAAAGTTGGATTGCTAGATTATCCAACATTCTTAGATGTGATTTTCTTAATATATCACATATGGTTTTCCATAATTACTGAAGTAATTCAGTTCCTAATAATGTACAATGGATGGTACTCTTTATGTACAGATTCACTAACATTTGGCATCTCAATTTGTATTCCATGGAGCCTGTTTTAAACTGTGACATTGTTCCACATTTGATCTTTATTTCTGGTTCCTTGACAACTGGGGATTTTCAGCTTTTTTTGTTGTTGTTATTTTGCTTTCCTGTATGTTGATCACATAAAGTGATCTCTTTTAAGAAATGTCTATACCTAATACTATTTTGATCAAGGGGATATTAGAGACTGAATACAGGGAGTTTAGTATGCTAATCAAAATTCTACCATTGAGTTACTCAATTATCTCTCATTAGTAAACTGAGATTTCTCTTCTTGTTACAGTGTTGCTTGCTTTCCCCGTATATCATAGAGACTAAGTTATTAAACAACATCTGCTTTGCAAAAATATTTTTACAACTGTAGGTTGTCTCCACATTCTATTACTTGTTTCTTTAGTTTGGGCAGCATTTAGTTTGATATAACACCTCTTGATTATTTTCTTGGTTATTGTGCTACAGAGGTCACAGATAAAAGCGCTTTACTTAGATCAATGTTATGGAGATTTTCTCTTGTATTTTCTATTATGCTTTCATAATTTCACGCACTATGTTTAAGGGTTTTATCAATTTTGAGTTGATTTATTTCTATGATGTCAAAAATCTACTTTCATATTAATACACATAGATGCCAAGTTTCCTGTACCATTACTAAAGAAAATGCACTTTTCTCATGTTTTTAAAGCATCTTTGCTGATAATCAATTCACTATATTTGTATGCTTATTTCTTTTTTCTCTATTTCATCCTCCTATCATACAAAAATGTTCTGAATACTTGACTATTATTGAATTTGTTATAGACCCTCAAATTATATGTGCTCAACACGTGTCTTAATGAATAAAAGGATGAGTTTTATTTTAGTTCTAAATAAAAATATTAAAAGACAATTCTAACACTTGACTGTTATGAAAAAGCATGATAATATCACATCAAGTCAATGTTTGTATGAGAAAGGAAATATTAAGAAATATGCTAAAATATTGACCAATTTTTGAAAACAGAAGCATATTTTCTAATATTAAAAAACTATCATGTAGAAAATTTTTGGCTTTGTTGATGTTGTTTGTTTTTGTATTTGTTTAAGTGAACATTTCTCACTTCTCTGTTAGTCACTGTAGTAACAAAAAGTTGCCTCATCCTAGGAAACTTAAATATTTATTTCTAAAGACTCAAAAATAACTGAAACTCAATGCATATTTTACTGAAACAAGAAAAAACATGTGAACATTTCAAATCAATTGCCATTAGGAACTGCATGGTATTAATTTAATCTGTGAAGCAACATATAAAATGTTTTCATGTTTACATAAAATAAAAAGATATACAAATTAGTTCATAAGGCCTTGAAACTAAGTCATAGAGTAGATTTTTAAAATATCTTTCTAATGAATAGTGACAAAAGAAGAGATAATTGTATGCAACTATATTTTGATATAAAAATCAACATCTAAATCAAACCTAAAATATACAATTAAATCTATTATCCCTGAATTTAAATATTATTTCTTAACCACTGTAATTTAATTTGGAATCTTAGACAACTGTTCAAAATTGGTGATCAAAGAGTTATGAGCAATATCCTTTGTAGATATTTTAAGCAAATTGATATTTACCACAAAGTTCTGTATGTTTTGCTTATGTGGACTGTGCCACACTAATAACTATGGTTCAGCTTACTGTTCAACGAAATGTAAGACAAGGATTCATAAATTGCTGAGGAGACAAGACCTCAGAAGTACACTATTATTTTATAGTCTATGTAACTTCCACATAGGAGCAGAGACTCTTCATTTGAATGCCACATGGCAGCACAAATTGATGGTTTGAGTCTACTCTAAACTAACATAGTACTCCTAGAATTTAAATGTACAACTCCATCTTACACACTAAGTATCCCACTAATATAAAGTATGAAAAGTTTAAGAATTTAACTGAAAATAATTTCCCATAGTTTGCCTCAAGTTATCTTGTAGGGAACAGTTAATCCTAACAAGGACACATCACAAAAAATGAAATGAGCTGTAGATGACTGCTATTTATTCACATTGTTGGTTATCTTATTGATTGTAGCTTTGCTTTGACTACATAGGCATCAGTAATAGCAAACCTAGATACAAATATTCTTTGATGGCAAAAGACTAGAGTCAGTAGACTAACACACATGTTTTTTTTTTTTTTTTTTAGGATGCCACCTTCTGGAGAATGAGATCATTTAATGCTTTCAACAAGTCATTTATTTATCTCACCCTCAACCTGGACATTATAGAAAATGACACAGAATGAAAATTACAGTGTTCGAAGGTTATAGTCTAGAAAGATGAAATATCTCCAAGGTCACATATACTTGTTGAGAGTTTGGGTTTAGAGTAAGTGGATTAGAAGCCATCCTGACATAGGGAGGTCATCTATGGGACAGATGTGTTTGACAGAAACCTATAGTCTTGTCAGTGACCAGCAGGAAGATGAAACATTTTTTTTGAAAATTGTTGCTGCACTGGGCTGACAGAAATACCTACCAGTTCCTCATTTCATACCTCCATGGTTCTATTAGCAATTATTATGATAGAATCCCTGCCCACTCATAACACTTAATTCATGTTATATATTTTCTCCTAATTTTTCGTGGTCATCCTGGCTCTTCAAAAATAGAGCATTAGAACAGAGAAGGAAGACAAAATGAGATAGCAAAAGGATAAAACGATATTTGAGTCAAGAATCCTTGTATCTGTTTTGGAGATGCATTAAATACTTGCTTGCTTTCTGCTGATGCAGGATATTTCATATTAATATTTGGAAGAAGGCTTGTATGCTTTCGCAGAGAGCAGAATCACTTAGTAAACAGGAATTTGTGTGTGTGTGTGTGTGTGTGTGTGTTTGTGTGTGTGTGTGTGTGTGTGTGTGCGTGTGTCGCTTATTACAATAATGTATGACATCTTTATTTGATTTGAAGAACTTCTCAAAAGATGAAAAATGAACTGCTTTCTAAGTAGTAATCCTCAGATTACATGTTGAAAATAAAGTGGAGGGCAGTATTTTGGACTACTAGATTTTCCGTTTTATAGTCATTCATTTGAACCAATGTTACCTCAAGGGTAAGTATAAACACATGAGACAGCCACAATTTACTGTTTCATGAAAAAAATGAATGACCAATTTTCCTTTATTAACACTAAAAATAGTATTTTTCAACTTTCTAAACAGACCCAGTCAACAACATCTAGCATTATGTGGATGACACTCCTTAAACCCACAACGGCGGGGGATTGTCACCTAAGCACAACTTACTTTCCGTTCTGCAGCCAGAACGGATGAAATCCCAACTACAGCCCCAGGTAGTGGGGAGCTCTGGTGGGATGTGGAGTTTGGGAATGGGGACATCATCCTGGAGACATGGCAGGAACTGTGAGGAGGTATGGGATGTGGAAGAGTGAGAGGGTGGACCAGGAGGAGGATAGGGACTAAACCACTAACCAAGAAGGACACATGGTGGGACTCATGGCTCCAGCAGCATATGTATAGCAGAGGATGGCCTAGTTGGTCATCAAGGGCAGGAGAGGCTCTTGGCCCTGTGAAGGTTCTATGCCCCACTGGAGGGGAATGCCAGGGCCAGGAAGCGGGAGAAAGTGGGTCAGTGAGCACGGGGAGAGGGGAGGGAACAGGACTTTTTCTTTTTTCTTTTTGGAGGGGAAACTGGGAAAGGAGAGATCATATGACATGCAAATACATAAAATATCTAATAAAAAATAAGAAAGTAAGTTTAAATGAAATTAAACAAAAAAAGCAGATTTTTTTTTCTCCAGTTGCTAAAGCAGCAATCTCTTCTTTTTTATTGCTATTTTTTACTGGATATTTTCTTTATTTATATTTCAAATGTTATCCCCTTTCCCGGTTTCCCCGCCTCCTGGAAATGTCCTATCCCATCCTCCATCCCCCTACTTCTATAAGGGTGTTCTAATACCCACCCACCCAATCCTGCCTCCCTGCCCTGAATTCTCCTACACTTGGGCATCTATTGAGCCTTCTTAGGACCAAGGATCTCTCCTCCCAATGATGCCTGACAAGGCTATCCTCTGCTACATATGCAGCTGGAGCCATGTGTACTCCTTGGTTGGTGGATTAGTCCCTGGGAGCTCAGGGGTTCTGGTTGGTTGATATTGTTGTTGTTCTTATGGGGCTGCAAACCCCTGCAGCTCTTTCAGTCCTTTCTCTAACTCCTCCATTGGGGACCCTGGCTCAGACCAATGGTTGGCTATGAGCATCCACCTTTGTATTTGTAAGTCTCTGGCAGATCCTCTCAGGAGAAAGCTATACCAGTCTCCTTTCAGCAAGCATTTCTTGGCATCCACAATAGTGTCATATTTGGTGACTGTATATGGGATAAATCCCCAGGTGGGACAGTTTCTGGATGTCCTTTCCTTCAGTCTCTGCCATTTTGTCCTATTGACAGAGTCCTTTGCCTTACAGTAGCTTTGCAATTTTATGAAGTCCCACTTGGAAAGATCTCTCATGTTCATAGATTGGCAGGATTAATATGGTAAAAATGGCCATCCTGCCAAAAGAAATCTACAGATTCAATGAAATTCCCATCAAAATTCCAGATCAATTCTTCATCAAGTTAAAAGGGCAATTTGCAAATTCATTTGGAATAACAAAAAACCCAGGATAGCAAAAATTGTTCTTAAAAATAAAAGAACTTAAGGGGAAATCACCATCCCTAACATCAATCTATATTACAGAGCTATGGTGATAAAAACTGTATGGTATTGGTACAGAAACAGGCAAGAAGATCAAGAAAATAGAATTAAGACCTAGAAATTACCCCACACAGGTATGTAACATGATCTTTGACAAAGGAGCTAAAACTATCCAGTGGAAAAAAGACGGCATTTTTATCAAATGGTGCTGTTTCAACTGGCAGTCAGCATGTAGAAAAATCAACCCATTCTTATCTCCTTGTACAAAGCTCAAGTCCAAGTGGATCAAGGAATTTCATATAAAAACAGATACATTGAAACTTATAGAGGAGAAAGTGGGGAACAGCCTCGGACACAAGGGCACAGGGGAAAATTTCCTGAACAGAACATCAATGGCTTATGCTCTAAAATCAAAAGCAGATTTCTAAGCATCTGAGTTTCCCTTCTAAAGAAAAACATACAAATGTTTTTCTATACAAATATTGCCATGATATATAAAGTTTTAAAATAGATGTAATTTTAATTTTTTTAAATTAAGAGTCAATAAAAGGATGATTTGCTAACATACTCTTTTACAAAACAAGTGAGAAGAAGAGCCCAGGCTTTCATTACATACAAATGGAAAGCTTAGGCTATATGAAAATTACATTTTCACTATCGTTTTACTTGTACAGTCTTAGTTCTTCCTGGAATGCTGCTGGACGCCTCGATATATAAGACACATCGAACTCTTGGAGGCTTCTGGCACACACTGAACTGGAAGATGTATAATTAGTGCCAAGTGGAAGCAACAGGTCCATGTCTCCTTGTGCCAGAGTAACCATTTCCTTTTCTTCATAAGAAGTAAATGAAGATAGAGTTATTATGCCAATTTCTCTAGTAATCTTTTATTTGTTTGTTTCTTCGTGTACTGACTAACTTATCTGGAACACTTTTTAGTAAATCATGAACTATTTTAAGAAGTCTAGGTCTACAGAGTGAGTTCCAGGACAGGCAAGGGCTACACAGAGAAACCCTGTCTTGAAAAACAAAACAAAACAAAAAAGAAGTTTATATTTCCTAAGTGATTTAGATCTAACTGAAACCCTATATAGCCAAATATATAGCCAAATATATAGCCAAATATATGATGACCAAAAAAGAACATGTAAGTGACTTGTCAAAAAGTAATATTGACTCACTGCTTTGGCACAAAGTTCTTTTTATACTTATTTTCATGTTTATAGGTTTTATAAATATAAACAAAATTATATGAGGAGGCTTTGGAATAAACATTAATATTATTAATCATTATTTTTACAAGCCTCGGGAGCTATCTATTATTTGGTATCTCCTCAATATAGAATAAATAAAACACTCATAGACACAAATAATGTACTTATCTTCAGATTCAATGAAACAACATTTATCTCTGTGTTTCTTTTTAGATTAGTTTTTTTTTTTTTTTTTTTTTTTTAACGAAACAAGTCTGTATGGGGTATTCCTCATTATTAGTATCTTGTAGATTTTTAAGGTCATAAAATGATGACCTCAGAGTTCTCAATGTGTGATACACACCGTGTAGATGCATGTATGGATGCATTATGCTGCAACATGCATATAAATAAAATCTCTAAAGAGCTTTGATAGATGAGCTTGCCTTTCTCAGGCAGGCTGTTGGGTAAGGGTGGAGAGAAAAGCTTTACTATTTGAATTGCTTCATGGGAAGACACAAAAGCAGGAATAGCCTCAGATTTTTCAAGCTAGGTTACGACATGTGAAGTATGAGAAACTGTTTGAAATGAAGGATAATTTGAAGTACTCACTACAGAATCAACCAACATACTTCTCTCACTGGCTTCACAGGACTGTTGTGTACACATCAATGTTGGCTTATGTGGCTACAAATATATTGTTTTCAGCTGAAGTGATATTCAGTATCAAATGGTGGGGACTGGAAGACAGAGGCAGCAGAGTAGTAACAAGGTATCACTTTGGAAGTGATGAAGTTGCCAAAGTACACCAAAGGAGAGTATAATAGAAAGAAAATAAAATTTAACCAATAAATCCCAAGGTATCTTTATTAAACTTTCTATACCAAGTTTTCACATAACTTGTTTAAGGAAAAATATAGAAGTATTTATGAGTTGAATTTTAACATGATTTTTCTTTTCTAATTGAAGAGAAAAAGAGAAAAGAAAGGAACTATTTGTTAGCATATCCCTTTATAAACCAAGGCTGAGGAACAACCCAGGCTGTTATTGTACAAAAGAAAACAGGCTAGGCTAAAAATTCCCAAACCCCATCTTGTGTCTCCTAACTCAAAGATAAAATAAGAGAAAGGAGGCAGTAACTTTCCTTCATGACACACTACAGTGAGAACAGGAATGTTGATGGTGAGAAGCCTAGTTTGATACAAAGTGGACCACTTGAGCTCTATGTGATGATGGGAAGACTTTTGTTCTTTCCTGGGCCCTGTGTTGGAATCTAATCATTAGTATGATGATGCTAAAAGATGTGGACTTGGCTGATTTGAGTGAGAGATCTTATACATGGGTTTGGTATGCTAAAAGAGATATCTAAAGTCACCCGGGAAAGAACAGTAAGGGGTAGCAAATATGAGTGTGGAAAAGATCTCTCACCATAGTCTAACAGTGCTAGAACATTCCTAGATCTTTTACTTCCCAAGTCTTTAAAACTGTGATAAATAAGTCACTGAAATTACTCTAATATTTTCATATATATATGAAAATATTATATATATATATATATATATATACGGAAAAAAGTGAGAGTCATACAGCCAGAAATACTTTATTCTATCACTCTCAATCTCAGTCCGATTATTGTCCCCACCCATGAAGATATATTAAAAGTAAATGTTTTGAATCAAATTACCTTTAAAGAAAAGCAATCTGTTTGAATGCAGGATGAAATAGTGTTTATATATGTCATGACATTTGGTAATCAGGAATTGTAAGATAGGTCAATGAGTAAAAGACCTTACTTTAAGATTTCTCAGATCCTCTCTTTGATCCCAGAATCCAAATGGTAGAGAACAGAATCAAATACATCCAGTTGTCTCTGACCTCTACATAGATATTCTGGCACAAATAAAACTTGTACACACAAGCACACACACACACACACACACACACACACACACACACACACACACACGTACACTGACCACTTACAGGCACCTCCACACAAGCACTTTTTTAAAAAAAATATTGAGCAATTAGAGAATAGAAAGTCCATGCATAGTTACACATAAAGTATAAAGATTTTGTATATAATGGTATATCTCTCTTTACTCTTAAGTGATCATAATACTTAATTTCAAAATACCACATTCATAATCATGAATAAGAATTTATTTTTAAAAAGTCATAAATTGCAGCAAGTTTACAGCAACCTTTAAAATGTTACAGTGAACTATTTTAATCAATTTTTTGTGTGAAGTGTTCTGGGATACGACACTATAATGGAATACTAGAAAAGCACATGTAGATGAGAAAATCATATGGATATATAGTTTTTATTAGAATGTTTTCCTAGTTATCTACTTTTTTGTTGTGAAAAAAAATGACCAAAATCCACTTGGGAAGGAAGGGGTTTATCTTATCTAACAGATTATTGCCAGATATTAACAGATTAAGCCAGGACAAAGGCAAGAACCTGGGAGCAGAATGAAAGCAGAGACAACGGAGAAACATCACTGACTAACTGGGTTGGTCTCTGTGGCTTGTTCAGTTCACTGTCTTCCATTGCCCACATATGGTACTGCTGAGAGTGTGATGGGCATTTCTACATCAAATAAAAATTTAAAAGATGACCCAAAGGCCACTCTGACAGAGGTGATTGCACAAACAAGGTTCTCTTTCCAGGATTCTCAGGCTGCCAACCAAGATTAACCATCACAGATATCCTATGGAAAAGAAAATATTTGGGTTTTCTCATATAATTAATTCATTAAGATGAATTGTCAATTTAGCAACCAACTTTTATTTCTGCCTATGGGTAGATATATTAATGAAAACCCTTGTGTTTTTGTGTGTTGGGGGGTAGCTCCTATGATGCACAAGGTTTTTTTTGTTTGTTTGTTTGTTTGTTTGTTTGTTTTTAAGCCACTGGCTCTACTGGAACAACTGAATTCATCACATAATGTGTTCAGTTTCAATTAAGTATATGTATCTACTTTAGAGGGGTTATATTTTTAGTTCATTTTAAGAATACAACTGCATTAAAGAGTACAATATTTTAAATTTTAGAACTTTTAACAAGTACTCATATACAACTGAGTGAATTTCGACTAGGATAGGTTTTCACTTCTCAAAACTGTTTTGTGCCAAAAGTGTTAGAGATTGTTCACTAAGACTTTAGAATATTTGTTTATACATAGCAAGACTTCTTGAGAATGGGTCATAAATCTAAAATCAAAATTCATGTATGCTTTTTATGCAACATCTATAAATCTATATAAGGATGAAAGGCTGTTTTATTTTGCATCTTGTGCATGTTTTACTAATAAAATTTATTGTCTTATAATTTCTTATATGCACATAACTCAGTCTATAAACTCTCATTAGTACCCTCCATATCTGTCCCAAAATAGAGAATTCCTGTCCTAAACATGAGGCCTTTTTCCCAAGTTCATGCCATTTTTTTTTTGTCTTGTGAGCCATTAATTTTAACTAGGAATATCAAGTGATCATGTATGTAGAACTTTTCACTGGAGACTGGAGGACTCTACAAACTTAAACAATAGAATATTTTGTTACCTCTGTTTGACAAGCAAAATGATGGGCAGATTCTCAGTTTCACTTCTGGTAATTGTGGAAATGCCCTGATAAAAGCCACTTAAAGAACAAAGGTCTAATTTTTCAACTCAAGGCCAAACATTATGTTCTATGGCAAGGAAGCCATGTGGCAGGAGCTTGAGATATCTAATCCATTGTATCCACAAACAAGAAGTAGAAAATGACGAATGTTTGGTTTCAGCTTACATTCTTCTCCCTATATTATGCAGGAACTAAGTCTATGGAACAACGCCACAGTTGACAGTGTCCAGGTCTTCATACTTCAATTTTCTTAATCAATACAATACCCCTATAGGCATGAGCAGAGAACTACTGCCCAAACTTCATCAAGTTGACATGTTAGCTTAATCAAGACAACAGAGTAGCCAGTCTGGTTGGTTAAAAAGGCTTTTCCTCAAAACCTCAAATCCATTAGTAAAATGTTTTAAAACAAAGTTATTAGTTTAGATGGACACTATTTTGCATAAAATAATTCCTGCAAAAGTCTACTGAAATAGAAATACTGCCTAGGCCAGCTTTAACACTGATAAATAATAAAAATTATAGAAGATTTTTATGAACCAATAATAATAGCTTTCAATGAGTTAAGCATGTACTGAAGACTAAAACCAGAAGTCTGTTTTCCACAGTAAAGAATAAAAGGAAGAACTTATGTCCTTTGTTAGTCAGGAAAAATATTTGGTTAAGAAACACCTGATAAAGCTTAATCAGAGTAGTATTTGTCTTACTCAGAAGTCAATTAAATCCAGAATATTCTATGGTTCAGTTCTATCTAAAATACTAACATACAAGATATTTCTTCTTGGAAACTATAAAAAATAAAATTCATTGAGTTTTGTTCATCAAATTAAGTCTCAATCTGGGTGTATTTTGTTCTTTAATTGGTTCCTCTATTACTAAAACTACCCCAGGATCAAATAGAGAATCAAAGGAAGCTGTTTATCTGGTCATAAAGAATAGCAGTAATCAACTAATGGAAAATAAAAATGCTAAATAGCTCCAAGAAGCCCAAAGCCATACAGAGAGAGTAGAGTTCAGGGAACAACCAATCATCTTCATCTTACTACCTTGAATCTCTGAGAGTTTCACAAAGTAGATACAGAACACTGTGCTTAATTCACTCGGAGAAAGTTTTGAAACACATTATAAGATTTTTTAACCAAATTTTATGGTGATAATTGAAGAATGAATATTCCACAGGAATATTTCATACTGTCAGGCACTTTTATTCGTGCCATATGAAGAATTCCTCTGTTGAGGTACATCTGAGTTGTTTCCAGTTTCTGGCTATTATGAATAAGGCTGCTATGAAGATAGTAGAGCATGTGTCCTTATTACACGTTGGAGCATCTTCTGGGTATATGCCCAAGATGTCCCTCAACAACGGAATGAATACAGAAAATGTGGTACATCTACACAATGGAGTACTACTCAGCTATTAAAAACAATGAATTTATGAAATTCTTATGGAAATTGATGAATCTTGAGAATATCATCCTGAGTGAGGTAACCCAACCAAAAAAGAACACACGTAATATGCACTCTCTGATGAGTGGATATTAGCCAGAAGCTAGGAATACACAAAATACAATCCACAAACCCAAAGAAACTCAAGGAAAAGAAAGACCAAAGCATAGATACTATATTCCTTCTCAAAAGGGGGAACAAAATACCCATGGAATGAGTTGTAGAGACTAACTATGGAGCAGAGACTAAAAAAAGGACAGTCCAGAGACTGCTCTACCTGGGAATCCTTCCCATATTCAGTCATCAAATCCAGACACTATTGTGGATGCCAGCAAGTGCTGGCTGACAGGAGCCTGATATAGCTGTCTCCTGAGAGGCTCTGACAGTACACAACTAATACAGAACTAGAGGCTCACAGCCATCCATTGGACTGAGCACAGGGTCCCTAGTGGAGGAGCTAGAGAAAGGACCCAAGGAGCTGAAGGGTTTGCAGCCCTTTAGGATGAACAACAATATGAACTAACTAGTACCATCTGAACTACCAGGGACTAAACCACCAACCAAAGAGTACACATAGTGGGACTAATGGCTCCAGCAGCATATGTATAGCAGAGGATGGCCTAGTTGGTCATCAATGGGAGGTGAGGCCCTTGACCCTGTGAAGGGTCTATGTCCCAGTGTAGGGGAGTACCAGAGCCATGAAGTGGGAGGGGGTGGGGTGGTGAGCAGGGGGGAGTAGGGAGGAACAGGGTTTTTTTTTTAATTATTATTTTCTTCTTTTCTTTTTTCGGATGGAAAACTGGGAAAGGAGATATCATATGACATATAAATAAAGAAAATATCTAATAAAAATACGAAAAAAGAATATGTATGAAAGAAAAAAAAGAAGTCCATCCTTCTTTAAATACCATCAGTTTTCATTCTATGAACTTCAGAAGCATGAGATGAGACACTTAGTGGAAGTCACAGTTATCAGTGACCATGTCAACTGAGCATTCCACCTTAGGGATTCTATTTCTTCTCAATAGAGATACTTTAACAGTGACAAAACGGGCAGGAAAACCCCGGTCAGATGAATAGAAAGTAAACAATTGTAGGTTTTAGTGAGAATATTTCTCAGCCTTCGATCGGTTGAGCATAAAAACAGCCAGAGAATGATAAACAAAGAGGAGTTCCTATGCTAAAATCTAGGAGGAACAGTCTAGAGAAGAGACTAGTCCAAGACACATGGATACACATGAAAAAGTATACATAGGTGTTCTTGTTCTAGGTAGATATTTATCTATCTATCTGCAATAAAAATCTATGGAAACAAGTAAGAATGAAATAGATGTTTGGCTTTCCCTGAACACCTATGCTCCCTCCTCTCACATTGGTTAACCTTTCAAAATTCTCAAAAACAAATATTCATTGAAATTAGCAAATAAACTTAGAAAACAGCTAAAGCTTGTGGTTGACACAAGAACTGAATTAACATTTTTACTAGTGGTGTAAAATGTCCAGTACACATGTTCCTGAGGCACAGGAACTCTATAAAAGTTCTTATACTATAACCACCACAAGACCAAGACACTAATATGGGTTTGTTCATTGTCAAACACACACATAAACCCACACACTCAGAAACACACATATACACACAGACATTCACAAACAAACAAGTTCACAGACACAAAGGCAAAGAGATACAGAGACAGAGATACACACAGAGAGATGGAGAAATGCAGAGAGGGAGAGAGGGAGAGAAGAAGAAAGGGAGCGACCCAGAGAGAGGGGGATGGAAGTGAAATGACTATAATGCTTCACAAATTAAGTTTGAGGTTACATTAGCAGATAACCATGAAAGGTCCATCCATCTATGCAACCTCTGTAAAAAAATGAGTTAATAAATCATGTACACTATAAAATACAAGATAATGAACATAAGAACAGATAAATAAAATAATTATTTTAGGCACCAAAGATAGTAGTATAGAAAAAATTATAAATTATATATATATATGTATATATCATCAATATATCAATCACATATCAATCACATGCATGGAGACAATGATATACTAAACTTTTGATTTTTTTTTTTTTGAGAAATAGTATCTCCTAGCCCAGGATGGCCTTATATAGCTGGGAATGTCATGAACTACTGCTCCTTGTGCATCTAATAGTACATAAATTAATAGTAGGTGTGCTGGGATACATGGAACCATGTTAGAAATAAGAAATTGACAGTTGGTCTGGCAGTGGTGACACATGCCTTTAATATTAGCACTTGGGAGGAACAGGCAGGTGGATTTCTGAGTTCAAGGCCAGTCTGGTCTACAGAGTGAGTTCCAGGACAGCCAGGGCTATACAGAGAAACCCTGTCATGAAAAAAACAAGAAATATAAATGGACAGATAAAACAGCATACTAGTTTATAATAATAAATAAATTGGATGTTCAGCAATGTGAATTAATTTGAATTCACTTAAATACTTACATAATGTGTGCATTAGGAAATGAAGACATTCTCTGGTTAGAAGTTGATGTGAAGCTGTTATTAACATGGTGCTAAAATGGGCACAGTTAAACTTGACCATGGTTTGCACCTACAATGTAATTTACAATACTACAGTCAATATAAACATTTTGAAGTATTAATTCTGATAAATTTATTCAGCAACTCTTTGGCTCTCTTTCACTACACATCTTTTATTTATTTGGAGTAAAGTTAATCATTAAAGCTAAAATACCTTTGTACTAAAGGAACTATTTACATTGACCAGTTAGACATGTATCAAAATTTCACTTATGAAGAAACATGCCTGAGGTTGAAAATAATCGTCAAGGACAATGGCATATTAAGCCAGCAGATGCAAAACAAAGCTGCAGTAAGTGTAAAAGGTTATTCAGTATGCCTGCTCAATGATGGGAAGTGAGAATGAGCAGAAAGGAATCAGAATTGATGGATACTGCAAGGTCTAAGCAAATGTCTAAAAGAACAAGGACAGAGAGGCAAGTATGCATCTAATAGAGTTAGTTTTTCTAAAAGGGCTCTCTCCTGGGATGCTGAATAATTGCCTATAATATTAGCTGTTCTGTATAGCCATTCATCTCTAATCCCAAAAAGGCTTCATGAAGGTGAAGTATAAAGCACAGGAGGGCAGGTGTAAGGGTAGAAACTGTTGAGTATCTGTGTGGTAGCATGGATATGTTCAATCCCGAAGCCCACAGGACTGATGCATCTTCTAATATTTAAATTTGTTGTTCTGTCTGATTCCTGGGATAATATCTTCATTAGGAAGGATTTCCGTCTGGAAGTATACTGTAGCAGGAGCCACATTTAATGGGTGAAAGATGAGAGCAGCCTTCTCCTTGGCTACGCAAGGAGATTTTTGATGTACCATTTCTTTGCAGGCTACTTCCTTCTGCAGTAAATGGCTCTGGGGAGAGGGCAAGCAGAAAGCGGCACCATGAAGTCGAGGCTGCCCACAAAAGCAAGGTCTCTGAGAAAACAGTCGTGAAGAGGGTTGTGAGACAGGTGGAGCTGTATCACAGCATGACTGAGAGTTACATGATCGCTCAGCTAGAAAATCAGCTTTATGCTTTCACCTGTGCAGCAATTTTTCCTTTCCAACACGCATTTTGAATGATGGCTCCATTTTTTTTTTAATTTTATAATAGAAATGTCCACATCATGTTCAAGTGAAATTGGGACATATCATATACCTTATATGTATATTCTAAATGTCTACCACATTTTCTGACTTACAAAGTTCCATTCCAATTCCAGCATCTAATTCCCAACTCCTAGAAATCAAAGCTTAGTAGCTCTCTAATCAGAAACCATAAGAACTCTACAGAAGTTAAACAATCATCCCAAATTATAATTGTTTTATAAACCTGACTGGACATAAGTATTATGTCTTTCATTTCAATTTTAAGTACTTCATACTATAAATCTCTCTTCCCTTGAGGTATTAAGAATATTAGATATTCAAGAGTATTTATAACTTTAAAAATTATGATAACATGTGAACATGAGACTATTACTAATTTCCATTTTGTAAAACTTAATGAAATACAAACAGTTAATTTTTCCTTAGGAAAAGATAAAAGAATTACAACCACTAAACCAATGACTTTATAATCACCAATAAGTATCCTACATAAAATATGAAAAACTCCTACTGATAAATTCTAAAATATTTCATCAAATATTTTAATATTTGTATTAAATAAAACTAAGAGAAGCAGGACTCAACAACTGTAATTGTTTGATCAATTTTCATAATCTACACATACATGTTATTCTCTATTAAGTTGTATGTATTTTTTATTAAATATTTTCTTTATTTACATTTCAAATGTTATCCCCTTTCCTAGTTTCCCTTCTAAAAAACCTCCTACCCAACACTCCCTCCTCCTGCTGGCCAACCCACCCACTCCCACTTCCCTGTCCTGGCATTCCTCTACACTGCTCTACACTGAGGCATCCAGCCTTCACAGTACCAAGGGCCTCTCTTCCCACTGATGTTCAACAAACCCATCCTCTGCTACATCTGCGGCTGGAAGCATGGGTCCTTCTATGTGTATTCTTTGGTTGGTGGTTTAGTCCCTGGGAGGTCTGGGGTTACTAGTTGATTCATACTGTTATTCCTCCTATGGGACTGCAAAGCCTTTTAGTTCCTTGGGTCCTTTCTCTAGCTTCTCCACTGGGGACCCTGTACTCAGTACAATGGTTGGCTCACAGCATCCACCTCTGTATTTGTCAGGCACTGTCAGAGCCTCTCAGGAGACAGCTATATCAGGCTCCTGTCAGCAAGCACTTTTTGGCATCAACAGTAGTGTCTGGGTTTGGTAACTGATTATTGGATGGATCCCCAGATGGGGCTGTATATGAATGGCCTTTTCTTCAGTCTCTGCTCCATACTTTATTTCCATATTTGCTCCTGTGAATATTTTGTTCCCCTTCTAAGAAGGACAAAAGTACCCACATTTTGGTTTTCCTTCTTCTTGAGCTTCATATAGTCTGTAAATTGTATCTTGGGTATTCTGAGCTTCTGGGCTAATATCCACTTATCAGTGAGTGCATACCAGGTGTGTTCTTTTGTGATTGGGTTACTTCACTCAGGATGATATTTTCTAATTCTAACTATTTGCCTAAGAATTTCATGAATTCATTGTTTTTAATAGCTGAGAAGTACTCCATTGTGAAAATGTACATTTTCTGTATCCATTCCTCTGTTGACAGACATATGGGTCTTTTCAATTTCTAGATAATACAAATAAGGCTGCTATGAACATAGTGGAGCATGTACCCTATTACGTGTTAGAGCATCTTCTGGGTATAGCATTAAACAGCTCATCTAGTTTTTTCTACTAATCTCTCTTCCACACTCACAGTTTCTAACTCATGATGCTCATTATCCCTGTAGACAATGAGAGCTCTCCACCTTATTTCTAAATCCCCAGAGTTAATCATCAAATTTACATTATCACCTATAGCTTCAACTTCCGAATACAAAACACATTTTACATCTTATTGTAACCAGTTTACAAGCTTTATAGAAATATTCTGTGCTGAACAGAAAGAAATATACATACATAGATACATACATACATACATACATGTATGCATACATACATATATTTCCAAAACAAAATGAAGATCCAGATAAAAGTTTAGCTGTCATTTATATAAAATATCCCAAAAAAATCTATTTCTGCTTAACAGCATAATAAACACACAACTGAAGTTTAATAGAACAAAGAGATTTCAGAAACCATTCACAACTGAAGGAAAAAATAGTCAATGAAATGATTTCTAATGGTATTCTGCTATACTCAGAGATCAGCACCTAGCTGAACTGTCATCAGAGAAGTGTGCTTTCTGCATCTTATGGGAGCAGATGCAGAGAGCTACAGACAAAGTTAGGTGGAGCTCAGGGAATCCCATGGAAGAGAAGGAAGAAGGATTGCAGGGGCCAAAGGGGTCCAGGATACCATGAGATCACAGTCACAGAATTAACAAATCAGGACTTATATAAGCTCACAGAGACTGAAACAGCAATCCCAGAGCCTGCATGGGTCTGTGCTTGGAACACTGCAGATATACTGTGGTTGGTCAGCTTGCTGTTCTTGTCAGATCCTAAGAGTAGGAGGGAATCTCTGACTCTTTTGCCTGCTCTTGGGATCCTTTCCATCCTCCTGGGATGTCTCTTCCAATCTTGATATGAGGGATTATATCAATCTTTATTACATCTTATCATGCCCTGTTCAGTTGATTTCCCTGTTATGCCTGAGCTTTTCTGAAGGGAAATGGAGGCACAGTCGATCCATGGAAGAGGGAACATGAGGGAAGGGACTGAGTGGGAGTGGAGGGAGGGAGGTTGTGGTCAAGATGTACTGTATAAGAAGAATAAATGAAAAGAAAAAAAACAATCATAAAAATGCTGTAAAAAATAACTGATACATCCAATATACTTAAGTGCATAATAAAAAATGCATTATAAAAATTAAAGGAACTTAAAATTATCCTGAAAATGCCTAGCTTTTATACTTCAGCTATACCTCAGTACCAGTATGGTAAGAAGTGAATAAAACTGCAGTACAAATTACATAACTTGACTTATTTGACTCATTCAAAATTTATTTGAAGAAAGACCTGGTAACAAGGGAGCGTGTAGATTTGAGCAGTCGGTGCGCCTGTGAATTAATTAAGATGCATGGTAAAGCAGGGGGAGATGATGATTTTGATAGGGCTATTCTCTAGGGAAATGGCGTTTCCTTTCATTAAAATTCCATTCACCTCATCAACTCCTTCAAATTTATGAAATAGTTGTCAGATATTTTTGAAGAGCTCTTGATTAAATGGAATTCTCAGAATGCATATTATATTGCTATTATTAGCATTGACAATATTTATACAGCACTATGTCAAGTATTTCTTATGCATAAAATATGCATAAACCCACAACCTCATAAAACAGGTATAGTTCTATAGGTAGCACATAACATACTATACTTTTAATTTGACTGTGTACAATGACTTCCATCCAATGAGTATTATATAATAGGAGAGAAAAAAAAAGGTAATCTTACAAAGAGAAACCTGATAGTATCCCTTGCTCAGCCATTGTTCAAGATACATACCACCATGTTAACTCAGCACGTACTTTATGGGATGTGATGTGATTCTTTTTCCTGCTTTCCCACTATACTACAAAAACACATAACCTTGGTCTAGTTAGAAAAAAAAAAGTCAATAAACATCTATTGAGAGATATCTTAGAAAAATACATGACCAATAATCTTCAAGCTTGCCCAGATGTTAAAACTCATATAATACTTAAGAAAGAGCCAGGCAGTGGTGGTGCATGCCTTTAATCCCAGCACTTGGGAGGCAGAGGCAGGCAGATTTCTGAGTTCAAGGCCAGCCTGGTCTACAGAGTGAGTGCCAGAATAGCCAGGGCTACACAGAGAAACCCTGTCTCAAAAAAAAAAAGTATCTTTGCCTCAAAGAAGAGCCTAAGGAGATCTAACAAATATATACAATGCTGTAGGCACAAGCAGATCCTTGATGAGAAAAATGAAATTAAATAAAATTAATAATATCTAAACAAATTATAGAACTGATACTACTTTAGCAATTTGGGTATTTTATTTCTATGTTTTTGATATATATGTGTGTGTTTATGTATTTATGTATTTGTCTGTTGCAGGAATGCCCATACAAGTATATATATGTGCATATGGTAGAAAGGAGATAGATATCAGGTGAGACAGGACTTCTCACTAAACCAAGAGCTCATTGGTGCAACTCTACTGTCTAGAAAGAGAGCTTCAGGGATCCACTAGTCTCTGACTTCCTCCCCAGGCATGAAGTTAAAACTGACTGACACCAGGCTAGGGCATTATACAACCTGGACAGTTATAGGCTTAATTCTAAGAGTACAGCTTTCTTCCAAGATGGCTGAGTTCTCTGTATATTTCAGTCATATTTAAGTAGTAAATACAGTTTATACACATGTATTAGCATTAAAACATTATAAGTTTTGCTCTCAGATTGACAGAAAGAGAAGTCTTAATTGTTAAGATTTTCTAAGTGGAAAAAAAAATAAATCAGAATTCTACAGTCATTAAACACTGGTAGACAGTAAAAGTTTAGCGCTTAGAGATAAAAACACAATTCTTCCTATGTGGCAAGCACTGATCATCTAACAGAGACAACTCTTGAGCTGGATTGATTGTTCCTAATATAAAATATTGAATAAGAAAACAGGAATGGTCTCCATACACAGATATGCATTATCATACTTTTAGCTGAAAATGGAATTTCTTTCATATGAATGATCTGTTCACATAACAAATAGAGGAAAAGCTTGAACACTTACAGAACTTCCCATTCTAAGAACACAGCTTTCTTTCAAGATGGTTGAGTTCTCTCTATAATCCATAGTCACATTTAAGTAGTAAACATAGTTTTCATACTTATATCAGCAATAAAACCATATAAGTTTTGCTCTCAGACCGGCAGAAAGAGAAGTCTTAATTGTTAGAATTTTTCTAAATACAAAAAGAAAAAAAAAAAGAAATCCACAGTTATTAAATACTGATAGACAGTAAAAGTCTAATTTTTTTCCACCAGTAAAGCATGTAGATTGGTGTGTCCTTGTCTGACAGGGGTGGAATCCAATCATTTAGATCTCAATTTCTGCAGTCATGGCTTCAGGGATGCTTGCTGAAGATGCTGGCTTCATTTCCTCCTGCTCTATTTTTTCATTTATTTAGAGGTCATTCTTATCGCTCTTCTTTGTTGAACCTCAAGGTTGTCCCAGCTTATCTCTAGAATGTCTCTGCACCTGCTGTCCCTGATCTCATTAAAACAGCCCATCTCCTCCCATCTTTGGGTTTCAGCTCCTGATCTGTTTTTCTAGGCAGAACTCTTAAGTCCTTTAATTTCCCTTCAATACCTCTGTCATGCATAGTTGATCACATTCTAAATCAGATATATACTCAATAGGGTGGAAGCACTTTTAAAGATTTATTTTGTATTATTTTTAATGTGTATTTTGGTACATGCATGAATACATGAATGTATATGCCCAAAGAGGCCAGACACATTAATTCCCCTGGAGATGTAGTTATGTATGTTGTAACCCTCACCATATAAGTGTGGAAAATGGAGCAATAAATGCTCTTAACTGCTGAGCCATCTCCCTTGCTCCTCAAAATAATTCAATATATACTTAAGGAATTTTCTCATTATTTTATTCATCAAAACCAAGATTAATAAAAATATTATGTTTGCAAGTGTTAAAAATACTTCTTTAAATCCTGACTGATTTTTGGTCTAATCAGAAGCCATTTCTCTCAGTGAAATGGATAAACCAGATAAGGTACTTTTGCTGTTAAGTTCAAAATTGACTGAAAAAACTGAAATTTAGATAGCAGTCTTAAATGCCAAATGATCTAAATATGTGGTCTTGTAACCAAAGGCTTTGTTTTCTTTTAAAATTGGATCTTACCTGATGTAACTCCAGTCCTGGTCTCAAGACATTTAGAATTCAAAAACTGTTCTTTATCCCACCCCAACTTTAATGTACTTATACCCACAGAAGATTCGCATCCACAAGAACTATAATGTGAGACATTGAGCCAGCCCTGTCACCATTCAGTTGGACAGTGAAAAGATTTTGTTGTTGATTAGGAGTAAAGGGCCTCCATGAGTAGCAGCCATGTGACTATCTTACCAGAAAGGTATCAGAACTGCCCCAGTACCTGAGTATGTATAGAACATAAGAGAGCCAAGGTCTGCACGGAAGCCTGGTTCCTCCTCTGGCATCAAGCCTATGAAGGTGTGAAGCCAGACATACTAACTGTATTGAAATTCTCTCCCCTCTCAAATACCTCCCTGTATACATAGCCATGCCTCAGGGTACAAGCTTAGGTTAAACATCTTTTACTCTCAAAGCACAACAGTTTTTTGACACACGAAAGAATATTTACAGAAACTGAATGAATTATTGAGCCCCTGGTAATTTAAAACCAAAATGTGGTGGTCACTTTAGGAAGTGAGTATATGACATATTTGCATTATTCAGACTTTTATTTTTTAATTGTTGCTCAGAAAGTGCAAATGACCTGTGAGAGTCAAGAGTGAAAAATAAAAACTAAAAACCATCTAAACGGTGACAGGACACTGGTAGTTTCCCAAATATACTCCATTGAGTACTGTTAGACTGTTTAAAGGTTATAGAAATCCAAAATTGTTCAAAACTCCTGAGGAGGGATAGGGAGCTAGTGCAATGATAAAGTGATTGCCTAGCGTGTTTGAGACCCAGGGCACAAAAGCTACCACTACGAAACATCGATTAGTTGAAAATAAAAACAAACACCTACAAAGAGAAAACAGCCAATGTTATAAATTAAACTATACATAATAGTCTATGAAAGAAACCTAATTCTTGGCAACAGCTATGTTTAGCTCTCATTATTTTAGCTCCATTATTAGAGCACTATTTGAAATCAGATATATAAACAGACCTTTCACATTGTGTAACCAACTTCAAGCTCACATCCGCTCTGACATCAAGCCTGTCTGTAGAGTCACAGAGATGTAGAAATTGGTTTCTTTTAAATAATAGCCTGCCCAAGAATGAAAGCAAGACAATGACATAGGAATTGTAAGCCATGACACTCCTATATTTTGACTCAGTGTAAACATCCATGTCTTGTTACACTGTAACATCTGGGCTGTTCCCTTTATAACAATGATCCCTGAAAATACACAGTCTGGATGCAATCACAGATGCATCCACACATCTGGACGCAACCACGTGTACTCTACAAAGCTTAGGAAGAGGTGTAGGATTCATTTTTCAGTGACTAGCATAATTCTGACACAGCATAAAATTCCTTTTGAAACATGCACTGAACTAGTTTAGGATACTTAGGTCACAGAAATTAGATAATATTGTGTGTTTGGTCATCCTTTTATTTTCATAGTTTTTTTTGTTTGCAAAAAATTTTTAACAATGAGAGCTTATATTTATTCCATATTCTTTTTAAAATTTAGATTTGATTTTTAATAGTATACTTCTGAATGTTTCACTTGCACGTATATATGTGTGCCACAAGTGCCTGGTGCCTGCAAGGCAGATGGTACCTGATCCTTTGAAACTAGAAAAGTCATAGACTCCATGACTGTGTGAGAATTTGAACTCAGGTCCTCTGGAAGAGCAGTCAGTACTCCTAACCATTGAGTCATTTCTCTAGCCTTATTCAATATTCTTAAAAGAATTACTTATGGTCAGTATAAAAATTAGTAGGTAAAAGCTGATTTAGATATTAACTATGCAAGCTCAAAAGGTGTTGTTTTACAGCTGAGTTCTACAGAGTCTCAACAATCCATCCACAATATCAGAAGATAAATAACTCAAGATTCAAATGTGTGTGGATCGTGATTGAAAAACAAATGCGATGTTTACTATTTTATGCTAGACAATATTTTATATGTAAAAAAATTATAAAGAAGGCAAAGTGTTTTAGTGTATCCTGTTTTGTTCTCTAAGTAATCTTAAAATAACTGAGAATAATTATTATCACTTTGTCTGTTAAAATACATTTAAAGATCTTAGCAAGTCATCCCAAAATTTAACGGTAATTGATCCATAAAAAAATTTCCTAGCACAGGAATTGCTTTCCTCAGATACATGTTTAAGCCACCAGATGTGAATGGCTTTCGATAGCTTCAGGAGTGACTGTCAAGTAAGTGTTATTGGTGGTACAGGAATGTTCCTGTTTGTGTGTGTGCTTATGTGTGAGTACATGAGTATATACGGGAGGGAGACAGAAGTCAACTCTGGAAATCTTCTCTAGCGCTCCCCACCTTAACTCTTGGGACCATATCTCATCACTTAGGCCTCACTAGATGGCCAGTGAGCTCTCTGCCTGGCCTTACCTGTACAGCTGAGGTTATAAGCCTCTGCAACTGAATTTTTATATGGCTGTCAGTGGTCTGAACATAGGCTTGCACCCCTTACCACTAAGAAACTTCCCCAGTTCTGCCAAATACATTTTGAACATTTATTTTCTGTCAGGTATATGGAAATAACTACATTTAAACTAATAAAATCTCTATTATTTAAATTTGTATGAAATAGGACAAGTGAGGACATATTTAGATAAATACCTAGAGTTTGAATACATACTCCAATTAAGAGCTGCACTCTACATTGGCTTCCTGTTATGTTATTGGAAATTTATCAATATTTGGTGGCCTCAATCGTTTCTTACTTCTCACATATGGGGAAAAATTATACCTAGAGAAAATCAGACCTATGCCCAGTGTTTCAAACTGTACAACCATCAAACTGTACAACCATAGCATGCTTATATCTACTTTTTGCCCCTATTTGTATCTGAGTGTTTTGACTGTAATAAAACACCAAGTTAGACTTAGAGAAAGCATATTCTAAAGAAAATTCTAAAAAAACTTGTGTTGTTCCTAAGAAGAAAGGGATGTGATTTAATCTTCTGATTCTCTCTCTCTCTCTCTCTCTCTCTCTCTCTCTCTCTCTCTCTCTCTCTCTCTCTCTCTTTCTCTCTCTCTCTCTCACACACACACATGTGTATGCACACAGTAGTACACTGGTATGCAATGCATACTCACACACAATTCCTAGCAGCAATAAATATTTTAGTATTATAATTTTCTTTGATAGAAGTTTCCTTAAGGCTATAAATACAAATATGATTAGATACTTATTCTAAGTCTAATCTGTAATCTTTTCAGAATAAATAACTATAGATTCATTACTAATCTAAGGCATTCTTTTTACTTTATACTTTGTCCATAATTACTACTATTTGGGTTCTTATGTCTAAGCTCAGCTTCTGGTGTTTAAAATTCAATAATTTCGAGTTTTTAAATGTTCCAATTATCACTCTGTATCCTTTTGTCAAGGTGTAGTCAAATATTTAATAGGGTTGTATTTGAAATTGTTTTCTTTTCTCCAGTAAATCAGTTTCTAGAGAGATTTATTTAAATCTAAACTATAGGGATGAAGAGATAGTGCAGAAGTTAAGAAGTGACTGGCTGGCTTGCCTCACTTCAGTGATAAACTGATAAGAGTTAACTGGTTCTTCTTCTAAAGACACTAAGTCCAATTTCCAACAACCCACATTGTTGCTCACAACTGTAACTCCAGTTCAAGGAGATTTAATGTCCTATTCTGTCTGGTTTCCATGTGCTCCACAACGTGCATATGGTGCACATACACATATTCAGGGAATATTACCATACATATAAATGAAAAAGGAAGTGGTGGAAAAAATTCAAGTACCCAAGATCCAGCCAACAAACATGTGAAGAAGTCTTTAGAAGCCTAGCCAACTGAGGAAGCCTGCTTTGTATAAGAAATATAAACGGGCTGGAGATGAGTCAGTGACTGAAAGCAGTGACTACTTTTCCAGAGGTCCTGAGTTCAATTCTCAGCAACCACATGGTGGCTCACAACCATTTGTAATAGGATCCAAAGCCCTCTTCTGGTGTGTCTGAAGACAGCTACTGTATACTCACATATATAAAATGAATAAATACATCTTTTTAAAAAAAGAAAGAAATATAAACAGAAGTTATACTCTAGGAACCTTCATATGAAAAAGAAAGTACCACCTTCCAGTTGTGCGGACAATTTCATGTGCCCATATCTATTCTGAATTTTGCACATATCCTCTATTAGATACCAACAAGAAATAAAATATGGCTAATAATTATTTGTTGTCCTTATTTGCATATACCATGTACTTTGTAAATACTGTAGCTTTCTAGGCAGACTGACACCTTTGAAGGAATCTAACACTTGCAGGCTTAATTTAACAGCTAATCTTATTTTATTTCTACTTGGAACTGACTTAAAATTTTACTACTAATTCCTAAGCTCTTTTCACTTATGATGCATGCGAGGCATACAGTAAGTGTGAAAACTGTACATTGAACATTTGTTAATCTAACTAAACAAACAAGCTCTCTCACACATCACATATGCAAACATTAACACACTGGAACTTGCTATCCTAGAAGAGGTGACTGAAAGCAAATAATGGCTAGGGCTGGAACTTAGGCAGTGAGAAGCTGCTACCATGTGCATACATCTGGGATACAGGCACACAGAATATTTAAAGTAACTATTTTTAATAATCTCAAGCAATTAAAAAACAAACAGAAGTAAAGTATGTAAAGTCAGAGTTTCTGTTTAACTAGTAGCCCAATTTGGTTCAGCGTGTGTATTTCTAAACTCCAAAAGCAAACGCTTCCTACAAACAAATGTTCAGGCTATGAGTGAGCTGGGCAGTAATCGGAAGGCAGCCTCCTGGAGCCAGCTGGATTGCAATTCCAAGACTGCTTCCCCAGGAAGGCTCTCTACCCACCCCTGATTCTGACTGCTCTGTCTAGGCTCTCTAAGCTCCTATCTCTTCTGGGTTAATAAAAGGTCTTTTGTCCCTTGCCTTCAAGAACAATGTGATTAAAATGCACCACAGAAATGAGAAGTTAAACTGAGTTTTGAATTTCAGAAACTATGAATAGGCAACCAAAGTTATCCAGTGCAACAGAGGAGGCATGCTAATTCCTGTCGAAGAGGCTCAGGTTTCTCCCTCATTTGAAAAATCACTCTGAGCCTAGTCTCTCATTCTCCTTCCTATATGCTAACATTGTTTCTCTTACCATTGTTCTAAAACACAGGAAATTAGTACGGAAAAAAAAAAAAAAAAGAAATGAAGCTGTGTATGAATAGTGCATGACTCCCAAATTTACAGGCACACAGTAAGTTTAAAATAACTGTTTAATTGAGAACAAAGACAACTTATCACTGTAATATGATTATATCTTTTTTTATTTGCTCCACTTTGCACCCATCAACTTTCTATAGCAGGTGACAGTGAAGCCTCTGTTCAGCTCTCTGCCTGTGGAATCCATCAGTATCTTCAGGGAGTTATGGATCATTTCTATCTATTTAAAGTGTAAATTAAGTGATCTGGATATTTTATTCAATCTTCTGAACAGATTGAATCTAGGAAATTGCATACATTCTCAGTGGAAATGCAAAAGTTCTCAGCATCAAAGTTAGAGAAAAATCTCATAAGTGTATTAAAATAACAGAATAAAAGTGAAGGTGATGATGTGGATTTATTGGTGAAAATGAGGTATAGGTATTTTTATTTTATCTTACTGTGCACTGATGTACTATCCAAGGACAAAAGAGAACTAGCACTTTTTAAAATCAATGACATTCAAGAGAATGAAGGCAAGGAAGAAAAAGTGAAGGAAAGAAGGGAGGGAGGAAAGATGGAAAGAAGGAAGGGGGAATAAGGGAGAGGAGAGAAATTTGCTAAAATTTACATCTACGATTATGATAACAATAGAAAATGTTTCCACTAAATGCTACGTAGACACAAGGTCTTATAGCCAGTATTATTTCAGGGAGGGGTAAAAGTGATGGTCCTATGTGTTGACACAGTCTTTCAGTCACAAATTCTATTGAAGACACTGTCTAACCCATTTGTTCTCTGTCAGTGAGAACAGAATCCTCGACTTGCGGATTCTCTAATGATCCATTCGGTGTATAAAACTGATTAATAGAGCATAACTCAACTAATAGATTAGATATTGTCCACTTATCTTGTCTACAAACATCTTAGCACTATTGTAAAGGCAGAAGCATCAGCACTTTCCACTTTACCCAGCTGTGGTGAAAACCTATACTTCCCCAAAATAAATATCTACTAGAAAGAAAGAAACATGACCACAACGGTATCCATGGACACATACACTTCAGGTGATACTTGAAGAGAAAAAAAAAAAAAGAGGGAGATGTTCTCTCTTCATTCCATTTTCTATGTTTCTATTCTATAGAGCAATTGTTTAGCAAGAAAATCCATTGACTATCCACAGTGAAATGCACAAAATACTGCCCACACTAAACACTCACAGCTAAGGCATCCATTCACATTTTTTAAAACATTACACAATAATGAATGGAAAGCACTTCTTCTCCTGGCCACGTAGAACACTTCATCTTCTTTCCTCACACAACAGTATATTCATCTTCAGGTTCTATGGTCAATTTTTGAAAATCTCTTTGTAGGCTATTAAGCTAAATATATATTGATTTGTTTCTACTCTGGAGAAGCTTGACAAACTGAGCATTAATGGTGCCAGTCAAAAGAGGGTATCATCTCCTTATAGTCGCAAGACTATAGTTCCAGTTTATAATGAAATCCAAAGGAATGTGCCCTTCAGTGTCTACCAAGGAAGAAATTCAACTAACAAGATGAAAACTTACTACAGAAAAAACTCAACACTTCAGAGATAGAGAGACGGAATTTGCCAACTACAGTGCAAATTAAAGATTGGAAAAATGTACATGAACATACTGTACAATAAACACAGCTACAAGACGAAAGGTTCTTCATGTGGTATTAATGTATTCTGTTATTCTCCTCAGTTAACAGACCTTTCAAATACTGTCCAGTAGAAAATTCATTGCTAAGATCCTCAAAAATAGGATGCTGTTCTCAATTGGCAGGCACTATCATTTTAAGTCATATATACTTCAGAGATGCAAACTGGCTCATTCTTACCTTATGGAATCTCAGACAAAACATGCATTCCAAAAGATATCTTTTACTCTAACATGCTATTATTGGTTTGCTTTTATTTTGTTGAGCTGGGGACTGCGCCCAAGAAGAGATGTGCAATGATTCATCTTACTTATTCTAGAATAATTGAAAAATGTTGTAGGCATTTTATTGGAAATATGCTTCAAATATTATATGCATTTCTCACTATGTTGATTAAACATACTAATTCTAATTTAAACCTTCCTTTTGATCTTAAAAGTGTCATTAAAATAACTTTATATTTTTACGTTAATTTATTTATTCATTTTATGTCCTGATTGCAGCCCCAACTCCCAATACCCCCCATCACACAACTCCTACATTCATCTCCCTCCCTCCTACTCTGAGTAAGGGGTGTCACCCTGCCCTCAGGTTCCTACCTACCCTAGCACATGAAGTCACTGTATGAGTAGGTGTATCCTCTCCCACTGGGGCCTGGTAAGGCAGTCCAGATAGGGGAACAGGCGCCTCAACTCTTCCACAGGAGTCTCCGAGCTCCATCTAATATTTGGCTCAGGGTTTCTGCTTCGTTTCAGTCAGAAGTTGGGTGGAAATTCTCAGAGGACAGTGATAGTAAGCTCCTAATTGCTGCAAGTCTAACAGAGTATCAATAATAGTATCAGAGATTGTTTTTGCCCAGGGGATGGATCTTAAATTGGGCCATTCACTTGTTGGCCATTCCCCCAGTCTCTGCTCCATCTTTGTCCCTGCAGTTGTTGTAAACACGACAAATTTGGGGTGAAACATTCTGTGGGGTGTTTGGTGTCCTGCTTTGCTATAGCATGTAGCCACTTCATGTTCCATATCCACTACTGATACTAGTCTTAGCTACAGTCACCCTCACAGGCTCTCTAGAGCCTCCACACCCCATGTCTCTGGCCCATCCTGGAGATGTCAACCACTCCACTGCACATTAAAATAACTTTTGCCATGATCAAGTGTATATAGTTACAATGTACAATGGTTTGAATGAGTACTGATTTGTTTTCTTTATTCCTACTAGAAAATATTTAAGAGAATGATTTACCATTATTTCAGAGTCAAATATTACCTCATGAACAGACAGTATCTAGGCAAAAAATCTGTTAATATGCATATAGCCCTCTCAACTCATAAAGGAATAAACTTACATTTGTAACACCATTAAATACAATTATAAAATATAGTTCCATAGTACTCTTGTCATACTCTTCATTTTTCTTACTATCATATTTGATCAATGATCAATATTTTCCTTCTTTCCTACTTATCACATTTTCCATTCTGTCCTTCAGATAAAGCTCTTTCCCTCAGTCAAATTCTGACAAGCTAATGGGCAAAAAGCATAGCAAGTGTCCATCATTGTACCTAATCTTAGACTAGTATTTCAAAGCAATATTAATTCAGTATGTTTTATGACACACATGCACACACACATATATATATACACAAGCATACACATAGGCACACACATGCATATGCACAAACACATACACACACAGAGAAACTACCCCATAATGAACAATTATTGTGTAAAATGCAGAGAGAAGAATTGCTCTTAGCAACAAATATATACATATATTTTTTACTACACATGTCTTCCCATTATACAGATTAACCATAAATTAGACACATTAAAAAATTTTCACTAAAACTGAACTAGAACAGTACAATTAGAAATCACAATTCTTTTCATGGCTCAAACTTTCATAGATTTTATTCTATAATCATGTGAGTATTTTTGGTCCTGAAGCAGCACAGCATATCTCAATAAGAGCATGTGGCAGACAGGATGGTCAGTCCTGAATGCCAGGAAAGAAATAGAGAAAGAGAAAGTTGATCTTCAAGAGTACACTCCAATAAGCTACTAGGCTCCACATCATGAATGTTCCATCTTCCAACCATGTGGAAGACTGTAGACTGAGTGTTCAATGCTTGAGTATTCACTGAATTCCCAGTCTAAAGTATGGAACCAGTTGAGGGTCAGATTCTTCAACATTGACGCAATTTGAAACACTCTGACAAGTTTCTATGTTGTTCATGCTGTGAGCTCCAGTTGAGTTTCTTCCTTTTCATCTTCCACTCTTTTATTCAGAAGACTGAACATGATTCCAATTACTACTTCTTTAGCATTTCTCAGTGCCCTTACACATGCCCTGGCACTTGTCCATAATGCTGTCAGCATGTTCTTCTTTACTAACTTGTCTTTTTGTCTGAATGGTTTTTCTACCTTGTTTATCAATCTCCAGAAATTTCTGGAAACCATTGAGAATATCATATCAGACTTAAGGTAGGAAGTCACAGAGCTGGGTCTTCATTCACCCACGGCTGCTTTGATTTCCACCATTCCAGATTGAGATCTACATCAACTGTTGAACAAATGGCATCAGATGCAACAGAAAAGTGTATATGATCTACAAATTGAGTAAGCTTCATCAAGAAGCTGAGTTAATGTGTTTTTGATGAATCATAGGATATAATATCATTTTCATTTCTATGGTAAACAGACACAGAATGACAAGAAACACTGTATATTATAAACAAAAATGTACTCTGTTCCTTCCTCTTCTTACTATGTCTTCCTTTCTGGGAAGAAGTATTGATTAGACTGTTCCATAAACAACATGGCTGGCACCAACACTTTCTGAGGACAGAGAAGCTAATTGGGAGTTTGTTCATATACCTTTCAGAGTTGCCACATAGCAACACTGCTTTCTGGTTTAAAAAGTTGCTAAAATTCCAAACACATTTTTAAATTATGTTTCTCACCCATAAATAGTGCGTTAGCCTATCTATGTATTTACCATGCACTTTGACCATATGGTTTAGAGTGTGAGATATGAATAGTAAATTTTGGGGATATTTTGGGATAAAAATATATTTTCACTGTAAACTAAGCTACATTGCATTGCCTCTTTTGTTATTTGTTTTCTTTCTCCCCTTACAAACACACTTGCTGGCTTCTTCTTGGCCAATCTGAACTGCAAGTATAACCAATTTTCTGTGTTGACATTATGAAGTAAAATAAAGATTCTCAAGTCACAAACATAGCCATACGGGATCAGTAGGACTAAGAAACCAGAGGACTACTAAGGGACACCGTAGCCAGAAGCATATGGAATGCAGATACACTAGACAAAGTGATAATTAGTGATGAACATAATGGAATGCCATAAAAGTTTATGCTTGTTAAAATTATATATAGTTAAAAAACAATGAACTATTAATTTATGGAAGTTTCTTAATTTCTGACTGTTGATAACCTTGAATAGTTAAAACTTCAAAAAGCAAAATCACGCATACAGACATACATCCAGAGAGTAGTCTGACAATGACTAATTGGTCCATATGTAAGTAAAATACGAAGATTATTCTGAACTCACTAAGGAAATGGGCCAGTCATGTCTTACTAATTATGTTTCAGAGTCTAGCATAGTTTGAAAAATAAGAGCTTTAATGGCTAGAAATAAAGCCCTATTTGACCCTCAGTCAATTCAATCCAAAGCTCAATTCTCATCAAGTAAACAAAATCTAAGATGTACTCAGGACTTGTGGGTGATGGTGAGACATACTGTACTGAAGAAAATGTAGACACAAAGAAACATGCTAGACACTTACCTTTCAAGTTTGCTATAAATTATTACTAAAAAGAATTGTTCCATAAATTTAAGAGTTCACACAATTCCAACAGGGGAAATTGCCTAAGCAACCATATTTAATAAAAATATGGATACATTTTATTAAAGAAGGAAAAATAAGCTTCCTTCTTGCCATTTATGTTTGTATTTGATTCTCAAGACTTTCTAAGAATTTGCATGATAAAATGACTTGTCAGCCAACAATATTTTTTAAACACTAAAGCATCTTTTAGAACTTCAACATATATAGTGCTTATGTTGCTTCCGTTTGCATTCATTAAGCAGAAGGGACACACCTGGAGGCTCCATGCAGGAAGAGCCTCTATGCATAGTCGAATCTGCATGAATGAGCAGGTTTGTTGGCTCTGATCAACATACTTTCAGTTATAAACCTCTTGGCTCTATCCATTTTAAATTTAAGTTTCTTTGAAGTATTCAGGCATTATAAATACATCATTTAAAAATTCTTTTTAGCTAATTGGCAACTTTGGAGTAATTTAAGACTTGAAGAGGAATGTCGACATGTGGTTATCTTCATATATCCATTTAACTTATAGTTAGAGAAAAATATACTGTGAGAATCAATAATCTGCTCTGCAAAACATACTGTCATTTGCCACTGTTCCCATGAATAATATTCTAAAACAAGTATGAAATGAAGGACACAATTTTCTTTGAAAAATTCAATTTTTAATTCTGTTTTTTCACATCTAGATACACTGACCTCAATTTTCGGTCACATTTGTCTTCTGTGGTCTAATAATATATAGATAAATGATTCTGACATGTTACTTAAAGCACAGTTAAAATTATAGGCAATTCTTAGCACAGAGGGGAATACAAAAAAGTCTACCAACCTTATGTATAAATTTGCTATTTTCGAAATAACATACTGTATATTAGATGGCTTTTTTTTTAAAAAAAGCACAATTTGCTATTGCAGAGTCCTGGTGTTGGGGTCTAATATCAAGGTGTTGTTGGTGTTGGTTATTTGAGGAAATATGAGGAAATGCTCTGTTCCTGGTCTATCTGATTCTTGGATTAAAGATGGCATTGTCTTTTCATTCTCCCCTCAGCCTATGTCCTCACACTTACACATCCAAATTTTCTTTTCAAAGAGGCATGGTGTATATTGAATTACAGCTCTTCCTAAGTAACTATTTTAATTTAATAATCTTTGATGAGACCCTGCCCCTCTAAGCATAGGGCTATATTCTGAAGTTCTTAGAGCAAGGGCTTCAGTGTGTATTTCTGGCGTCTTGGATTCAACTTCTAACTCTACCTTTTTAAGAGATAATGCTGATAAAACCTAAGAATAAAATATGCAAAATACATGACTGATATACTTCCCTCATTTTCATACCAACATAACATACATATAACAAATATCTACATGTGTACATGTTACTGGAGATCACTGATAGACCTAACAAAGCAAGAGAAATTAAAGACTATGTTCAACATTTTAAAACATTTTGCATTTTAGTGATTGTTTTTTCTGGTTTGTTTTGTTTGTCTGTTTTCTAAAGAGGAACAGAAAGAATGGGTTTGGAGTTGGGTAGGTGAGGAAGTCGAAAGGATCTGGGAGGAGATAAGGATAGAAAACATCATCAGAATATATCATATGAAAATATTTTCAGTAAATAAAAATATTTCACATTTTAACAGTATCAGAAATTACTATGAACTGAGTAACTCCTAAGTATCTAAAACATACAGGTGACTGCCTATGTTCTTAGTATGAATCTCTGAGGTATGATAGCTATGAGGAATGACATGCTATGATACTCAGATACTCAGTTACCATAAGAAAATAAGTTGATCAGCTACTCCCTGTTTGCTCCAACTAAAGTCCTTTGCTTAGAGAAAAGTTCTTTTAAGATCATTAAAGGAGAGTTCAGTGTGACTATAATTAATGTAGTTGAGCATTCTGTTCCCATACTCAGTCCTCATGCCAACCTGATGCAGAACTTACAATTTCTACTTGTTAGATAAAAGACACTGAGTCTAGATCAGCCCATCGATTTAGCAGAAATATAGCCAAGACATATATCAAGGTCTCTGACTTCATATTCTTTCTGTATTTTGCACTTAACATTAAAATAGTTCACCTACGATGAATGTTCCATGTTACATGGGGCACTAAGAACAGAGAAGTTAATTAAGCATGGGCTGTGTCGTTGGGAGAAAGACCATTAATAGGGTAAATCACAGATACATTACTAAGTGCTCTGGTGGAATGACTCAGTACAAGATATGTGAAACCTCTTTGCAAACTTGAATGAAGTACAAGAGTCTCTAAAATATGACCTATATATTCTGTAGGCTCCCTTTAAATCATTTCATTTTAGTTGGTTGAATATATTATCTATAGCTATTTCACAAATAGAGGAGCCTTTACAATTTGGAAGGAAGTATTTTTGCAAGAATCCAAAGCTGTTAAATGGCATCTTTCAGTTTTGTGTTCCATCCTCACCACTCAGGCCCCATGAAGGGGTCAATGATAGCACTTACTCAGTGACAGGAAATTCACACTGACCTCCGGGACATTAGGAGGACAATAAAGTGGTGTGAAAGACATGGGAATCAGTGGGAATCTGGGTATGCTATATATGTGTCTGCTGTTCAGTAACACTTCTTTTAAAGAATTATACAACATATTTTGATCATATTATTTACCTCCTCCAACTCCTTCTAGATCTTTCTACCTTTCTATCTAATCTCATGTTATTTCTCTCTCAATAAACACACACACACACACACACACACACACACACACACACATGCATTGAGATAGGAGATAGAAGTGGGACATTTTGTCTACTTCCTCTCTTCAGTGATGTAATTCTGTCTGGTTTGTATCTGTACATAACTTATATGCTTTATTACTACCTGAGTCCATACTTATATCAATGATTTTGCATCTAGAAAACACTGTTTTGTTGTGGTTTTTTTGTCCATCTACCAACTCTAATTTTTACAAACTTTCTGTCTTCTCTTTTGCATAGATCCACCGAGTCCTCAGAGTTTGGTAAAGACATTCCACGTATAGTAGACTATTTCAAAGTCTTTCACACTCTGCACATTGCCAAGTTGTGGGTCACTGTGTTAAATTCCCACCTATTAAAAGAAGCTTTCTCACATAAGAGATGAACAATGCTCTTTTCTATGTGTGTATAGCAATATGTCATTGTTATATCGCTTTAGCAGAAAGATAATAATAGGCTTCTCCCTAAGTCTCAGAATATATTCAATCTCTGGTTCTTGGCCACTTTAGCAGGTTCAGATATGGGTCCCACTGATTGAATAACTCTAATTTTTTTTAAAAAAAATTAACTACCTTCATAACACATGAGCCACCATTTCACCAGTATATCTTGAAGGCAGGTCACTGTTATAGGTCCCAGGGTTTGCAGCTCTGTGATGTTAGTGATCACTTTCCAATCCAGTACCATGCAGGATACCTACCAGTACCACAAATGGTATTAGATAGGGGTGAAGATTTTAGTAGAACACCAGTTGATTTCTCCATGTTCAAAGAAAGTAATTTGTGTCTTTAGCAACAGAGCCAGGCAATCAGGTTGTAGGGAGCAATAAATACCTTATCAATAGATTGCTATATTTGGGTGCACCTATGGAACCCTTTTGGCCAATGACTCAACAAGATGTAAAACATTTCTGACATTGGTGGCAAAAGTTGTCTAATTGGAGTATTGTACCCATCCACTAGATAGTGATTCCATTAAATTCCATTTATATATGAGTATACTTTTGGAAGCTTCTGATGTAGTCCATTTCCATATAGCTTTCAAAATCCTTTAATGCCAGCTGTACTTCAATAGATCCACACTGTTACCATGCTCTTCCATATCTTGCTTCTCTTATTCTTCTCAAAAATCTCCTTAAAACACTGTTCTCTACTTCCCTTCCTGTAGAAATTTCCCCTCCTTCTCCCTGGTGTTTTACTAGCTACCTAAGCTCTGTGGTTACAGAAATAAATATACACAAACAGACAGCTTAAAAGATAAAATACACAGATAAATCTTACAATAATTTCTTTTGAGTTCTGGGATACCTCATTCAAGATGACTATTTATAGATTCATCTACTTACTTGCAAATGTCATAAATTAATTTTTCTTAAAATCTGAATATCACATTGTTTAAAGGCAGCACATTTTCCATTCACCCACAGTGAACATGGATGAGCTTCTCTCTATAGTATGAAGTAGAGTGTGTTGGGTATATACCTAAGAGTAGATCTTTTTTTTTTAAAGATTTAATTATTATTATACATAAGTACACTGTAGCTGTCTTCGGATATGGCTGATGATGACGTCAGATCTCCTTACAGATGGTTGTGAGCCACCATGTGGTTGCTGGGATTTGAACTCAGGACCTTTAGAAGAGCAGTCAGCGCTCTTACCCTCTGAGCCATCTCACCAGCCCCAAGAGTAGATCTTATAGGTGGATTGTATGGTATATCTATTTTCAATTTTTTTTTGAGGAACCTTCAGACTGAAGTGTATAAGACCTGTACCAGTTTGTACTCCTGCCATAAAAGCATTTCTCAAAGTGCTATGTGCTTTGTAAGTAAAAGCTGGCTCTATTGGTGTTTTTTTTTTTTTTTTAAAAAAAACAGGGCAATATTAGTATTCTTCCATTAACAATTGCTCATTATGTATAGCAACTTCAGTCACTTTAAGATTTTCTTTCCACAACCCTGAACTCTCTCTGAAATGCTAGTAATGTTGCTATTATTATAATGAAAAAGAAAGGGAGGAAAGAAAGAAGGAAGGAAGGTTCCCCTAACATTCACAAGTTCTCCTCCTCAATACTTATAGAATACCATCCCTAGGCAAAAAATAGTAGGCTAGACAAATTACTAACTCCACCCTCATATCTGAATCTACTAACTACAATTGTATTATGTTAATTAGCCATAACATCCAAATGTTCACATATGCTATTTTATGATTTTCACTGTGTTGAAAAAAAAGAAAAGACCTGCAATTTGGGATCTCATATCATCACAAAGATCAATGTCATAGTTTTAAATGACCTAATATAAATTTATCAATTATACTTCAACAACATGGCAATATGGAAGTTGTTGGATAATCACAGAAGATCCAGACTTGAAATTTTAGCTAAGGCTCTTTTTATGTTATTGTCCTTTCACCAGCTTGACACTCCCATTCAGGTATTCTAAAAACTACAGAATATGTTCTTATTGGTACCATTTTACTTAGGATTTACTTCATTTACTTAGTAGCTTTCAGAGCAAGAAGAGAAAATATGCCTGCCAAAGGTGAATAGCTGTTTAGTTTTTTGTCTTTGTTTTTGTTTTTTGTTTTTTTTTTTTTAATGGAAGATCGGAACTCTAGAAAAAGTAAGCATATTGCCATTTTAAAACAGTTTTATCATTCAGACCTCAATTGTGCTGAATCACTAGCAATTATCTCCAAAGAGCTATTTCAGAACTCCTGACAACTGTCACATTTTAGGTTTTTTATAGTAAGTGATTATATTATTTGAAAACTTATACAGTCATCCTTAAAGCACCCAAATATCAGGCATCTTCTGAAAACAAGTTACTGTACATTAAGGAAATACTTAGGGATGCTAGCGTACATTAAGGAAGTACTTAGGGATGCTAGAATACATTAAGGAAATACTTAGGGATGCTAGTGTACGTTAAGGAAATACTTAGGAATGCTAGAATACATTAAGGAAATACTTAGGGATGCTAGTGTACATTAAGGAAATA
>JADRCD010208611.1:0-12456 GCA_019843815.1 Montemys delectorum | reverse complement strand
ACTTAGGGATGCTAGCATACATTAAGGAAATACTTAGGGATGCTAGTTTATAAGACACATGTGAAAAACCAGATGAGAATTATCTCTGATTCCTATGTTTTTGTGCATGACACTTAATTATGCATATTAAAACCTTTTATACAAAAAAATCCTATAAACAGTGTTATCTACCCCAGTAGAATCACATTTCTATGTAGAAATATCAGCATTTATTGTTGTAATATTTGAGGGATACGTATTGCCATTACACATCTCATGAAAAAAACAGAATCCAAACAGGTTAGTAATGTGCCCTGTATGCTTCTACTAGTACCGTACAGGACACAGGCTTATTCTTTTCTCCTTTAGTATGATTTTGCTGTGCCCCCACAGTACTCCACAGGCCCTCAGCCTCACTTTCCCACAGGCAGCATTATACCACCTTCTTGGAGCATACTGAAATTTGTTCAGTAGTCTAGGACCCTAACGTACATTACCTAAAATATCTAATGCTGAACACAACACCAAGTTAATAGGGGACACATAATAAATGCTATTTGACATCATAGAAATGAATACTACTAAGACCAGTAAAGGTGAGCAAAGGTGTTTGTCACCAGGCTTGATGAGTTCAATCCCCTAGCAATGCACGATCGAGGGAAAGAATCTTCTAACAGTGAATTAGTTAAATCACTTTGGCTCCCAGCATGTCTTGCAAGCACTGCACCCTCTTAAGAACTCTCCTGATTCTTGAATGGCTAGGCATTTCTAATTTTCCTCCTAGTAGTATACATTCTCCCCTCCAACTTTCCTGAGTCAGCTGGCTAAATAAACATTTCATCTCTGCTACTTCAGACCAAATCAGGAGTGACCACTAGGACTACTTTCCTGAATTCTTACTTGTCTGGTTGCTTTCTTTCCTGAAGGTCTTAGGTCTAATCCCTCCTCTCTCTTCACTAGGTTCCTTGCTGAAGCAATCTAAGAGTCCCTTCTCTTTCATCCTGCCCAGCCAATGGCCATTGGCAACTTTACTTCCCAATCAGAGCCAACTGAACACTCAGCTCAGATTCCCATGCGATTCTGGGAGCCAAATTAAGATAATGCATTAAAACCAATCCCCATCATAATCTATATACAAAAAAAGAAAAGACATGACTGTAATTAAACATTTTAAAAATAGTATTTATCAGATAGTAGAACAGCAATAAGATGAAGAATATCACTTAAAGGTTATTTATGTATTTTCTTCCTTATATAAGGAAATAGGAGCCAGTAGAATTATAAAATATAGTGCGCAGGGAGATATTTTCCCCTAAGTACTGAAACAAGCACAATGAAATGAGTTACCATCATTATAGACACATGTTCCCAAGTCATAGTTTATTAATAACTCCATATAAGTTGAAAATAAACAATGGGAAAGAATGAAACATTTCTGCAAATAATCCTAAAACCCATACCACACTAATAGTTACAGAAGCTTACAAGTATATTGTCCCGAGATAATACCAAAATGACAAAGTCAGACAAGATTTTCAAGCTAGATTTAAGCAAAGGTCTACATAAACAAAGTACAACTTATGTCAAATATACTAAACATTCCAAAGAACATAATCAACATCAAAATTTTGTCCATGGTAAATGAAATATGCCTATTCTTTGTCAAGTACAAATACATAGGAAGGCACTTCAATGATCTTATATAAGTATGACAATTTTATATAATTTGCCACACAGTTCTGTGTTGCTCCTTTAACAGAAGCATAGCCAGAACTCAAGCAGATAAAATGGGTGAAATAGGGGCCACTCGCAGTGTGCAACATTTCAACTTCCTTTGCACCTTAGCAATACAATTACTATCTACAGGTCACTTACAACACAATTGTTCTGGTCTATCCAGCAACCGTTTAGGTTTTATATCATATGCTAACATGTGAAATGTATGTACATGAAAATTTGTATTTACCTTCATGTCAACATTTGTGGTCAAAATTTTCCCACCTTCATTATTATTTGCTTCTCAGTGCTATTCACTACTCCTCATTGTCTGTCCTAGCAAAACAAAACTTCTCAGACAGGAGCAACTGCAACGTAGCTAATGCTGCTGGGCGGGCTATTTTTAATGAGACCTCAGAGTGTAAGAACTAAGCACTGGCACTAAGAGACTGCATCCGAGCCCGATGCCTTCATTCAGTGTATCAAGCAGTCAGCAATCACTTTTATACATCAATTTTATACACACTAAAACTCAGTATATTAAATCTAATTAAAAGCATAAGCAATATTAATGATCTGAAAACCAATATATCACTTACAAGACTTTCATAGATAGCTTCTTAAACATTTACAATAACTATTTATATTTTATAGAAATAGAAGGTGTTAGCAATGTCCCTTGAAATAAATGAGACACAGAGGTAAAGTGAGTATCAAATTAACTAATGCTTCCTCTAAGCCTCTGCAAAATGCTTGGCATACAATGAACCCAAAATCAAATTTTGCATTCTATTTTATTCCAGGGGCATCAAAAATGGGAATATCGTTGTTGTTGTGGCTGTGATGTTTTATGGCTTCTCTCCTAACACTCACCCCATTCAGCAATTTCTGAATAATTAATCGTGTTTGTGCCAGTGGTTCCAGACATTCCAATAACAATTTGAAACCTTAGCCAGTAAGTCAATCTACCTTGGTTACCTCTATGTGTCCACAGAAGCTACTGGAGACTCGAGTGTGTGTTTTCTGTACACAAAATACATGAATAAGACAGAAGCAAATTGGGCAGAGTAGGATTTAAGCCCTTGTTAAAATGTCAAGCTAGGTAAATATAAAACGGATGAGAAAGGATAATAATCTTTCAAAAACTATGATGCTTTATAATGAGATAAATGATAGATGAGAATTAGAAATTCCAACACTTGCAGGAAAGAGACAGTACTTAGGAGAAACATCATGGCTGCTGATACGGGTGAAGTAAACTCTACTAAACAATATTGAGTGATTCAAGTTGTTTTGTACATGTTTGTTCCTTAGCTTAAAATATGGAACCAAACTTAAGAATTTCTCCAAGTCTGACTCTAAATAAGGCAAAGAGGTGGCTTGGTGAAATATTTAAAAGAGAAGTCTCATAGAATTATTTTACATAAGATCTAACGACTGGGGAGATGGTTCTATCCGTAAAACCCTGACTTGCAAGCGTGGAGACCTATTTTGACACACAGAACACATGTGAAAAGCTATGAGTGGTGAAACACATCTATCACTCTGGCAATGGAGATAAGGGGGCTGGAGATAGATAGTCTACTGGAAGAAGGACAAGTATGCATGCAAATATTAGAATGCATGCGCCCACGCGCGCGCGCACACACACACACACACACACACACACACACACACACACAACCTACTGAGTCATAGAGACATCAAACATTGTCATGTACAAATTGGGTTTTATAAAAAGTTGATCCCCAAAACTGAAATTAAATACTTAATGTGATCTTATAACTGCAAATAGTAACACACCTTTACTAATATCAGAATAATGGGAACAGAAGTTGGCTAAAATATATCAGGTGGCTATGAGAATGCTCAGTGGGCAAAGCAACTTTCTTTCATACCTCATGGCCTGAGCTGGATGCCATTGCATACGTCTGTAAGTTATCATCTAAAATCCACACACACTGTTGCACATGCATACATTCAAAGGCAAGTATATTAAATAAATAAATAAATAAATAAATAAATAAATAAATGGACAGCTACAAAACAAAATAATATTTTCTAGATAGTATAAAATTTTATTTCTATTTCACTGTGGCAGTACAATGGCTTCATTTGATACTTACTTACTCACTCAGTATCTGACCCCCTAAGTTCTTTCTTTGTACTCAGTGAGCATTTCTAGCAACTAAGTGAGATAGTATATATAGCATATTTCACAACCTATATCAAAAACTATTATTGAGGAAGGGGTTCGTGTATGTGTGTGGGTTTGTGTATGTGTGTGGGTTTGTGTGTGTGTGTGTGTGTGTGTGTGTGTGTGTATTATATGTGTATAAGTACAGTGCAGTCGTCACATCAATCACCACATTATCACATACTACATGTAGTATGTAGTCATCCATACTACAATATGGCTTATAACTAATATTAGATTTTCCTCATTATCATCACCACTGTTACCCATAGCCATCTGCATTTTGGCCAAAAAAAAAACCAAAAACTAAAACAAACAAACAAACAAAAAAAACAGAACATTATAGTCTTGTTAGAATACAAACGATAACAACAAATACATGAGTATTAATGGGTAAAGATTTAAAGACCAGAACCACTAGAATCTAGTTGCTTTGATTTCTTTCCCCAGGAAGATCCTTATGAAAAGTGAAGTTGCTAATATTAACATTATTAAGACAAAACTAAGGCTGTGAGATAGAAAAGATAACTCTAGAAATTCACTTAGGTTGTCCTTAAATCCTGACAAAGCAATTCCAGGCAGCATGGAATAATTCAGAAAGAAATGTTCACAGAGTCATGGTGGATAATAGTTGTGTTGTCAGGAGAAATAAGAAAAACGCCCAAATGCACTGGCACTAAAAATCTGAACCTTATGTTAAAAGGGTGACAGGAAATAAATTTCAAAACTTCAGGCTAGTGAACAGTGGTTGATGATGAAACTCTAGCACAAACACTTTGTAAGCACAAGGCAAAGCAAGCTTGGTCACCCAAAGGAGGCGTGTTGGAGAGTGAACAGATTTTCACAGTAACCTTAAGATTTCTGCCCCAGTGACTGGGAATAAACCACAAACCATGGTCTTATAACTTCAGACAAATAAAAGGAAGAACTGTAATGAAATATGAGAGCTGACTCTTCATTGCATGGCTTCAAAGAAATCTTTGTAGGAGCAATCACACCGCTTTGGGTATTGCATAGTAAACACTCTGCAAGAACAGACTGATTGCTGGCTCAGTTGAGCACTGTCTTAGTCAGGGTTCCTATTCCTGCACAAGCATCGTGACCATGAACCAAGTTGGGGAGGAAAGTGTTTATTCAGCTTACACTTCCACATGGCTGTTGATCACCAGAGGCAGTCAGGACTGGAACTCAAGCAGGTCAGGAAGCAGGAGCTGACGCAGAGGCCATGGAGGGATGTTCCTTACTGGCTTGCTTCCCCTGGCTTGCTCAGCCTGCTCTCTTATAGAACCCAAGACTTCCAGCCCAGGGATGGCACCACCCACAAGGGGCCCTACCCTCTTGATCACTAATTGAGAAAATGCCCCACAGCTGGGTCTCATGGAGGCACTTCCCCAACTGAAGCTCCTTTCTCTGTGATAACTCCAGCCTGTGTCAAGTTGGCACACAAAACCAGCCAGTACAAGGACCATACAGTTTCTATCTGGATTTGTCTTTCTGAGAATGATATGTAATATATATTCAGAAAAGATGTGATATTGTCTCTATTTTATATACAAACTAAATTGAAAACTAAGTCACAAACTTCATAGTGCTGAGCATAGGATTCATGACCTCTTAATTCCACACCAGCACTCTGTCATCTGACTGTGCTAATAGCCTTACATTAGCTAGATTGAATAATGCCTAATGGTAGATACTCAAAGATTCACTTCCTAATAAAATGTTTGAAGTAATTTTTTTCAGGTTTTTCAGATTTAAGAAGGTATATTTTTTTGAGATACTGTTTTTTTCTGAAACAAATATTTCAAAATCCATATAAAATATTTTCTAGTCACTGAAAAATATTAGAAATAGTTGACAACCATCTTCAAATAGAAATCTGATCCTTAGTCAATACCAAGAGAAACTACATACTACATAGCTTTTAGGGAGAAACTCATTATTATACATCATTATATGTATTACTATGATACATTATTATACATATTATATTATGTTATATTATATATAACACAATGTTTATTAGGCAAGAAGAGACAGAAAGTCAGAAAGGGAAGGGAGGAGAGTCAGTGCAGGAAACATGAAGGACAAAAGGAGAGTCATCAAAGACCTACACATGGGAAAAGGGATTCACATGAATGGAGAAATATAAATAAATAAATAAATAAATAAATAAATAACAAAGAAGCAGTCAAGAAGATTTGGCCATATAAAGATTATAGGGATTCTTCACAAAAATAAGACACTATGAAATGTCAGGGGTAGATATTAGATTGGAAACTAGAGCATATTAACTGAAGAACGGATATGACTTTGAACATGTTAAATGCAGTTTTATAGATATACAAAATATAGAAGACGGCAAGTTTTAATAATATGAAAATAAACAAATGATGAAAATACAAACATCCAGGAAGGATTTAGCATCTATCTCAAATTTGTTTTGTGGAAGTTAAAATGAGATGAGTTGCTAAATCATCTTTTCTTCAGTTTAAATTGTTAAAAAAAATTTAAATGCAAACACAAGAGCTATAGGTAACTAAGTTCATGCAGAATGTAGAGTTTGAGTTATGAGAACAGAATGAAAGAACAAATATGCCTAATGGAGAGATTTTGCTTCCTTGATTCTTCTCCACTTTTTGCACATTTAATGAGGCTAGATGTGATGGACTCCAATACAGTATTTTCATAGACGTCATGGTCAATATTTATATATCAATTGTATTCTTTTTCCACAGGACAATGGTAATCAATCCTTTCTCCTACTTTCTTGTGGTAGTTTGAATGTGAATGATCCTCAGATCAAATATATACATTTGGGTTCAAGTTCTGCAGTTGGTGGGACTACTGGCAAGGACTACTAACGAAGTATAGTATTGATGGAGGAAGTATGTGACTAAGGGTAGGGTTAGAAATTTCAAAAGCCCAAGCCAGGACCAATCATGTCCTTGCTTCCTGGAGCTTGTGGATCAGATGGGAACTCTTTGCAACTGCACCAGCGTCATGCCTTCCTGCCGGCCTGCTTGCCGATCTCCAGGCTCCCTTTATGATGCTTCTATTCAGAAGTTTTCCCTTTCTGAAACTCTAAGCAAATCTTCAATTAAATGATTTATTTCATGAGTTACATTGGTCATGGTTCTCTTCACAGCAATATATTTTCCATGCTTTGATATCCTTATGTTTCATCTTCATAAAACCAATAAATAATCATTAATCCTTGTATATACTAAGATTCTAAAAATGGCAATGATATTTTGGTTTCCGCTCTAAATTTCAAATTTTGGTTCTATTGGATTCATTCCTAAAATATTTTAGACCAAATAAATCAGAATTTTTTTATTACTTGAAAGTAAACAGTTAATAAGATCAAAATTAATATGAAATTTTAAGGTTTGTTGGCATGCACACAAATGATCAAGTTATAAATGAAATCTGAAACACAGGCAGTACTGAGGTGTCCATTCTGTTAACAATATGCAACTAGGTATTTTCTTATTCCCCTATAAAAGACTGGGAGAAAGGTGTGCGTGTGGGTGTAGTAAAAACAGATTACAACAGTCTGCCAATATTCTGTGGTCTGCTGCATCTTTGGTTTCAAGTATTACTCATTTCCCCCAGGGATAATTCTACACTCTCTACAGAAGCTTAAATAAGATATAAAAGTAAATCTTTGCTTCCTGATTTCAAATGTATCAAATATATTGCTTTATATTTATGCAAGTGATCAGCTACTTTCTTAGAAAATTACAGAAAAAAAAACTTTAACCAAAGAAATGTTGATCATTACAGTGCTGGAATAGCCAGGGTTATCAGACAATGTTTATGATATAAAATTAAATGCATATATAAATCTATCTATCTGTCTATCCATTCATCCTAAACTATGTAGTATTAGTAATTACCTGTCAGGAAGAGACATTAGTCATTATCAGCTCTTAATATTAAAGAATGGAGTTCCTAAACAATTTGTTAGCCAGTTTTAAAAGGATAAGTAACCAAATGCTTATAGGTCATGTTTTCTTTTGTTTTCCTATCCATGGTTTCAAAAATATCCATATAACATAACCATTTGGTGGGATGAAAAACCACAAAAACAATACTCTAAACAGACTAATCTTTTATACTGCTAGCCAAGCATTCCTTTGCTCTGTAAGATTTTTCTATACAATTATGCCTGTCTTTAAATTAAATATTATTAAAAATAGAATATCACAACTATGCTACATGCTTTCAAAGAACAATAAAAGAAATACAACATAAACAAAACATTACTTTTACATCACAAAGGAGCACTGAAAATACTCAGGTTTTACATTTTACGTTTTTAGTCTCATTTTGAAACATTTGCATTTCTGAATGGAATAAGAAGCAACTGAAAGCCCAGTAGCTTAATGCTAATTATTTGGGATGTATCTCTCCTTTGTATTTAATTTGTCACTATAATTATGGGTATTATCTTCAAATCCCTTTAATAATGAATGTTCAACTCTAGCTATTCAGATAGAATCCCAAAGGCTCTGTAGATAGACATCTACACCCAGGTGTGCCGTTAGACAAAAACACGGCTAAGCTGCAGGGAAATGATGGTCAAGACAATCATAGATGAGGCTAGAGAGACAGCTCCTTGGTTAAGAACTCAGCCTATCCAAAGCAATTGTGTGCAGTTTCCAGCATCTGCATCACAGCTTACGAATGCCTGTAACTCCATTGTGGGATGTCATACAATCAAACAGTCAAACACTCAGGCAAAACACCAACACTCATAAAATAAAGATAAATAAATCATTTTTAAAAGATTAAAAGGGACACAGATTCATGGATGTTTTTGAGAGAGAGAGAGATGTGAAAATGTAAAAGCAAACTTACGCTCTTCCTTTTCCCTCTCACTCGAGCTGATATTATACTCTATTCGTCTACAATTTTTTATGAATACTGATATTGATCCAGAATTTAAAATAAAATATGTAAACACCTTTATGTCCCTCAAGGGTAACGATGTACACTTAGGCATTGCAGAGAAATATGGTATACAGTTAGACTCTCTAAATGCTTTCTGGAAAGGAATTGCAGTATGTTACACTGTATGTATATTACTGACACAAGAAAGGGCTCCAGCTAACTTAGAGTGCACCTACAATACTACTTGTACCCATAGGGTTCATGTATACTCAGAATGATGTTTGCTTTGACTTGGTTTTCAGATACTAAATAAGAGTTCCAAGTCTGCATTTCCATGGCTGTAAAAGGTTCATATGCATGGCTGGTATGGAGAACTACTTCCCAGCACTACGAACTACTTTGAATTCCTGAAAACCTAGTGAGTGATGTCAAACATTAAGGTTAATAATTTCAGCCAATTATATATTGCTAAAATTAAGACAGAAAAGACCTCAAATGTCAAATAAAACTTATCACCACAAATCCTTTATGTCTACTTTGTCTACTGGCATCTTCATTTAGAGTCATACCTACTTAAATAGAAATCCAAAATCTAATGTTATGGCTCTTCGGAGATCTTTATTGTTCTTGATTTCCCAAGTCATATGAAGCCTCGAAATTAATAACTAAAAATACAAGATTTGTCACGGATCATGAATACATGTTGTGGTGCTTCATACTATCAACTTCTAGGGATTTTAACATCTGGGCATGCCTGTGAAATATTGTTTACTTTAACTGAGGTAGGAAAATCAACTTTAAAGATGTACAGCATCCTTCTATGTGCTTATGTTTATGCTGAATAAAATGAAGAAAGTGAACTGAACATGATCAATGTTCTTTGCTTCTTGGCTTTAGACACAGTGTGACCAGATTCTAAGCTCATGACTTCCTTGTCATAGTGGACTGTACCTTTGAACTGTGAGAAAGCAATTCCTTCCTCACTTAAGTGGCTTCTGTCAGGCTAGGCCTTTGTCAAGGCTATGATAAACATAACTAAGGTTCAGGTCCTCTGCTTAGGAATTGTTGTAATATAGTGCTTCGGTTACAATAAAGTTCTATACTTGATGTGTGTGTCCCAAGTGCTGGGTAAATGGTAATATTCTTGCTACAATATCTTCATGTGAGTTGCTAATTTTCTATTACTATGAAACTGGAGAAGTATAAGAGGTATAGGGTTCAGGAAATCCAAACTTCCAGACTGTATATAAGCTAGAAAAATTATCATAAGTAGACGCCAAGGATAAAATACACATTAATCCAGCTCTACTTACTCTGGGTATATACACAGAGAATTTTATAATTTACTAGAGATGAACTTACATACTTGTTCATGTCTGTTTATTTTAGCAAGAAAATGGTATCAGCCTACATGTTCATCAACAGAAGAATAGCTAATGAAAATATAATATACTTACACAATGGAAATGTGTTCATCCATAAATAAACTTAAAATTATGACGTTTGGGAAAGTGAATAGAACTGTAAGATATATCAAATAATTCAAGCCCAGGAAGATAAATATTGCACATGTTTCTCATACATGAATCTTAGCTTCTAAATGTTATATATGTTTGCTAATATGTCAATGTATGCAGGTGGCAGAAAACCATAAGAGACCAAAGGAAAAAGAAGCTTATGGAAGACATGTATAGAGAGAAATAGAAAACATGGGATATGAAAATGGAAGAGGAAGATATAGGAGCAAGGGTTTAAGCAGAAATAGAAGCAGGGAGATGGACTGCGAGGAAAGGTCAACCAAAATTAAATGTCTAGGATGCCATTAGGTAATCTGATATTTTGTAAGCTAATGCTTTAAATTTTATTTTCAGTACATTTTTAACAAAAATATAAAGTCTCTTTCCCTCTCCCCTTGCACTCTCTCTCCAACACCATCCCTGCCACATATTCTCAAATTGACCCCCCTATAGATTTTCCAATACAAAATGGTCAGCCTAGGACAATATATACACAAAATTGAACTCAGCAGAATGTATTATAGATTTGTATATACATATACATCTATGTATATAATAATGATACTAAAAGAAAATGAATTTGTAAAAGGAAGAAAAACTGTGAAACCTGACACATTTTTTTAAAATGTTTGCATCCTGATAAATACACTGCTTGGTTCAGTTTCTTCTGCTAATCCCAAACCTATGATGTTCTCTGGTGGAAAGAAATCACTACCTCTAAGGACTGTCCACAGCTAACAAAGCAAGTCACACTGCTTTTCAAACCATGAAACCGTGCTAACAATGCTGCACTTGAGCCCTGAAGAAAATGTTCTAACAAATTAATACATGTTGGCCTTTTAAAAAGTGAAATGTAACCCATCCTCTTTTGTTAACCAATAAGATAACTTCAGTAAAATTACCTGATGGCACTGTTAAGTTAATAATATCATTAACAGTGTTAGTGAAAAATCACTTGGAATGGCAGCTTGTGATGGGTATAGTATCCCCTCTGGGAAAACACAGAGCTATTCATCCTAAAAGGCAAGGGATATCATAACATCACTCCAACACCTAGTTTCTGCTGTTTATGTAGTAGAAACATGTAACCAACCAGGGTGCATAGCTTTTAAACATTCTCTACTTCTGGATGCTTATGTGGTACACACTAAGTATGTACCTTTACGATTCCTGTGATGGCAATTTAAACAGCATGTCGTTGCAAAAGATCTGAAAGATTAACTCACTCAGTTCCCTCCACTTAGAGTGACACTCTTGACTTTACAAAAGATGTAAAATCACAAGCCCTTTAGGCAGAGTGCCGTAATAAACGACAGGTCTCCAGGTGTCTAGTTCACCACTTCTTTGAATACATCCTGCTGTCTCTTGTGAATACTCAGACTATAGTGCACCAACACCAAGCACTTCTCAGAAGCAGATAATGATCATGGGCCAGAGAATCTGTTGGAAGTCAGGCCACTCACCACTTGCACATTTTCTCTCTCTAGAGCTCAATATTCTATATCAGTGACTCCTAACATGCATCCACTGAACCTGACATAGAACTGCTTGAATTTCCTCCCCAGATGCTCTAGGCTCTCCTCACACCAAGGCTAATTATCTTTTGGTGGTTTCTTGTTGCCGATGTCTGTGTTCTGTATCACAAATAACTTTCCAGACTCCTCGTACAGCCCAAACTAATCCCCACTCATTGGTGAGGTTAGAGCCTAAACATACACCCTTTGAGTTAAACCTTTCTGGTTCCTGCCAGTCCTTGTTGTGTGGACATTTTAATGTACTCCTAGAACTGTTTTACTTTTCCCACAATACCCATTAGTATTTGCACGTGTAACATCTAAAGTATTTGTCTGTCTCCCCAGCAGACTATAAATTTTAGTAGTGGCAGGGTCTGGTTTATATCTCTCCTAGCATTTTTACCTTATTCCCAAGGCCTTTTAGATAGTTAAAACTCAGAGAGGTTAGCTCATGAAAAGACTTTTATTGTCATAGCACCACAGGATTGTCACACTTCTTAAGCAAATGGTGTGATATAGTTTTTCATTCTAAAGCAATCACTCTATGTGAGATAAGCCTCTTCCTGCTTTAATGTAGCTATATAGCAATTACTTTTGATGACTTTGTTCCTTTTTATATACATACATATATATA